>JADBJO010005217.1:145000-155000 GCA_016801955.1 Conus betulinus
GACAGGCGTTTTTAACGTTGGTTTGTTTTTTTAACAGGCTTTTTTTTTTCTATCGCCGCAGTTAGACAGGACGTTTTTTAACGGTTGGTTTGTTTCTTCTACCGCCGTAGTTACACGGGACGTTTTTAACGTTGGTTTGTTTCTATCGCCGCAGTTAGACAGGACAGGACGTTTTTTTAACGTTGGTTTGTTTCTATGTGTCGCATTTCGCAGTTAGACAGGACGTTTTTTTAACGTTGGTTTTTGTTTCTATCGCCGCTGTTTACACAGGACGTTTTTTTAACGCTGGTTTGTTTCTATCGCAGGCGTTTTTGTTTGGTTCGCCGCAGTTAGACAGGACGTTTTTAACGTTTTTTAACGTTGGCTTGACGTTTTTCTATTGTCGCAGTTAGACAGGACGTTTTTTTTAACGTTTGGTTTGTTTCTATCGCCGCATTTTGACAGGACGTTTTTAAGTTGGTTTGTTTCTGTCGCCGGCTGTTGGGTTCCCTCAGGCTACGGGCTTAGTGCGCCCTGCGTTGCAAGGCCATGTGCCCCTACAGTTGTCCGGGTCCTTGGAATACCAGACCTGGATGGAGCTGGCTGTCACACTCAGTTTCTTTAACAGGCGATGTAAAAAAAAAATTAAAACATTCTTATTTTCAAACGTAAAAGAAAACGTCAAAATGGATTGAATACAACAGTGATGCAAACCTTCAGGGACTTTTGAATCAATGTGAATGTTTCTGAAAATTTGTTGAAACTATATCTGTGATTGGCACTTTTTGTTGATATGAATCTAAAGTTCAAGATTTGTTTGTAGTTTGGTTATTTGGTGGTGGAAAAGATATAAGAAAACATTTTTACTAACCGTTCTCTCTCACTTCTCATGCCACGTTGTGCCAAGCAGCCGACAGAATATCTTTGTTAGCGTCGTTCTGGTCACTTTTTGTGTCAATAAACGATCCGAGCCTCACGGCAGCAGCGATGAGTGTTTCGTCGTCCATGTTGGAAAGAAAGATAACCAGTGTAAAAAAGTCAGGGGAGGAGTTCGGTCCCTTCACGCGGACGGCCTGGGAAAGCACGGTTTGCCTGACCGGCCAAATCACGGCTCTCATCGCACGGGTCTGGCCGGGAGCACTAGGCACGGCTTTGGCCGTCGCCAGTAAGTTGGAAAAGAAGTGAACCGGAGCAGGGTTGTTTTTTTTTTGTTTGTTTGTTTGTTTGTTTTCTCCTGGACGGGCTGCGCATGGCTGGGTCCGGTGTCGTATAATATCTGGGGAACCGTGATATCTGAGAACGCGTTCCCAGATTTACCGTGACATCAGGGAACGCGTTCCCAGATATCATGGTAAATCTGGGAATGCGTGCGAAAAAAAAAAAAAAGAGTGACAAGAAGGCCAAAGATCTCAAGTGCACCTAAATAAAATTTTCCTACCTTATCTCGAAAATCCATGTCTGCCTTGCCTCGCGTAGTGCATGAATAGCTTCCCTTGACTTGCCCCAATCCATGTCTGCCTTGCCTCGCGCAGTGCATGGATAGCTTCCCTTGACTTGCCCCAATCCATGTCTGCCTTGCCTCGCGCAGTGCATGGATAGCTTCCCTTGACTTGCCCCAATCCATGTCTGCCTTGCCTCGCGCAGGGAAGGAACAAAGCCTTGAGTTCAAATCACTGACTCCCCCCGCCCCTGTTCCGGCCCCCTCTCATCTCCACTTAATCCCCCATTACAACCTGTGTGCTGGCGGGATCTTGACTGGGATCACCGGAGGACGATCTCTGCGGCAAACAGATGGGTTACGTGCCTTGACTGTCGTCAGCGCAGAATTGTTTCCCTTGAGATAGCGGACACCAACATTCTTTGCCACACTCCCCCTCCCCCCTCTTCTTTTTTCTCCTCCTTTCCGTAGAATCTTTTTCCTTCTACGCCTAAATGCCTTTTACCCACCCACGTTCTCTGTAAACAATTATCAACATGATGCATAACATCTCCAAGTGGTATGATAGATAATTAACAGTGATGATCAATCCTTTGAAGTGAAATCAGTTTTGACCCATTTCTACGACAGCAGAAGACATTTTATTGTCGTGCTGTGTAGTCCTCGCAGAGGGCAGTCCACCTTATAGATCTATGTCTGTTGTCCACTTCATGGTTACGTCTCTATGAGTGTTGCTCAAATGTCCCAGTCAAGACTGCAGTGTGTTTGTATCTCTCGGGCCTGGTTGACGCTAGGAGGAATATGCAGCAACAAAAGTCTTATGCCTACAATCCTAGAAACAGCTTTCTTGGGTGGCTTCACACACACACAGACACACACACACACACACACACACACACACACACACACACACACACACACACACACACACGAAACAGCATTCTTGTGTGGATTCACACACACACTTTGTGAAAAGAACAATGTAATACCAATTAATCAAGCTGGATTTATGAAAGGAAGATCTACAGTTGAGGACTTGGTTAAATTATCTACTCAAATAAAGCGTCAGTTTGCTCGTAGGAAAAGTATACTCGCTACCTTCTTCGATGTTAAAAAAGCCTATGACCAAGTCTGGCACAGGCGCTTGTGTTATACAAACTGAAACTGATTGGAATATCTGGAAACATGTACAATTATATTAAATCATTTTTAAATAATAGAAGTATGTTAGCCAGAGTAGGAAGAAGACACTCAACACTCAGAAAACTAGACATGGGAATTCCGCAAGGCTCAGTATTAGCACCTATTCTTTTTAACATCCTTATTCACGATCTCCCAAAAGCAGTCTCCAAAAATGTCGTTCTAGTGCAATACGCAGATGATATCTGTATGTGGATGGAAGTAACTCTGAAAAAGTCAACCCCACAAAGAGCACAGAATTATGCTAGAAGACTATATCAAAGAGATTTAGATAGCATAGGGAACTATATGAAAGAAAATGGTCTGTCCTTGTCCACTGAAAAACAAATATGATGTTGTTTAATGCAGGAAGCAATCCAGAAAATTTACCAGTCTTCAAACTTCTAGGGGAACCTTTAGAATATAAACAAAGTATTAAATTTTTAGGACTTTTCCTTACTCCAAAGTTATCTTGGAATATTCATTTTGAATACATATTAACAAAGGCTAGGAAAAGTTTGAATTTACTAAAGATCATAAGCAGACTTCCCTGGGGAATGGATTCAAAAACTCTACTTCATCTTTTCTCGCTCTTGTTAGATCAAAACTTACGTATGGTCAAGAAGTGTACTTTAGCGCTCCAAAATTTCTTCTAAAAAAAAAAAAAGTTACAAGTTTTGATTGCAAAGCCATTAAATTTGCTCTTGGTATCCCTATTCATGCCTCAAACGCAAAGACATATAGAGAAACTGGAATCTTGCCCCTTGATGATTATCGTGAACTAGCTGCATCAAAATTTGTCGTAAAATCGAGTGCTGGTTATAATTACATTCAAGAAGATTTAAAAATTAGATCGGACACTGACTTTTCCAAAAAGAGCAATTACGATTAAATCTCAAGAAACAATAGCTACATATACTTTCTGATTTGATTAAATGTTCAAAAATAGATATTAAAGAAGTGGCTAAAAAAACCATCTTCTTTCATTTATTCCATCATGGGAGATACCAAAAACCCATTCTTGATACTGGTTATTCTGATATCAAAAAAAGAGTAAATATTAATATCATCACAAATTTAGCAAAATCACATGTATACGAAAGATATCAAAATCATTTTCAGGTGTTTACTGATGGTTCAGTTTGATGATGGAAATGTTGGTGCAGCATTTGTTATTCCTTCCCTTAAAACTCAAAGATCGTTCTTTCTGGGTAGCAATTTATCTATATTTACACAGCCGAATTAGTAGCTATAATGATGGCAATGGAAATTTCTAACAGATTCCCATTAACATCGCTCGCTCAGGTAGTTTTCTTTGTAGATTCAAAATCAGTCCTACTTGCCCTTGACTCCTCCAATATATCGACACGACCCGACCTTGTGTTTGAAATTAAATATCTTTTATACTGTCTGGCGTCTAAAGACATTTTTTTTATAGAATTTTGCTGGATTCCTTCGCATACTGGTATACTTGGAAATGAACTGGCTGATAGGGCTGCGAAAAATGGTGCTAAAAAAAAGCAGGGTCATTTTCTGAGCTGAAAATAAAACCGTCAGTAGTGGAATGCTATCGTACCCTTGAATCGACTGCACGGAAGAGAGCTCAAACAAATGTTGATACGCCTACCGAGATTTCATCCAGCCAATGGGAAGCTTTTCCATTAGACCTTGTATTAAGAAAAACGGCTGATCTTCCAGTTTATTATTCCAGACAAATATCTTCCCTTATAATTCGATTAAAGCTAAATGCTTTAAAAACAAAGTTTAGTAAAAATACTAAATGTATCTGTGGTAAAGAGATAACACTGAACCATATTCTGTTCAATTGTCACAAGTTGACTACTTTCTTACCAACATCTTTGCGATCCAATACGTTTTTCTGAAAAAAAAACTTGCAAGATCTACTTTCGAATCATTTTCTGCTGATCGAAATTGCTGAATACTTAATACATAGTCCGATTGGGGTTTTTATTAGATAGTTTTGAGCTAATTCATTTTGTTTAATTAATGTTCAGTTTAGACATATATGCAGATACATACACGTACACACTCACATACAAAGGCCTACATTCATGCTTACACGACACACATAAACTTATTCATTTAATCATTCAGTCAGGCAGGCACTCTCTTCTTTCATTCACGTCTAATATCACTCAAAGTGAACAGACGTTAAACAGAAGTACGACGAACGAACGAACACACACTCACACACACACACACACACACACACACACACACACACACACTCACCTCACTCACACACACACACACTGGCTGTGAGAAAAGTAATACTAAATAGCCTTGGGCTATGGCGACCGGAAAACAGAATGTAACAGTGCACATTATGACAGAATGTAACAGTGCACACTATGACAGAATGTAACAGTGCAGACTAGGACAAAATGTAACAGTGCACACTATGACAGAATGTAACAGTGCACACTATGATAGAATGTAACAGTGCAGACTATGACAGAATGTAACAGTGCACACTATGACAGAATGTAACAGTGCACACTATGATAGAATGTAACAGTGCAGACTATGACAGAATGTAACAGTGCACACTATGACAATGTAACAGTGCACACTATGACAGAATGTAACAGTGCAGACTATGACAGAATGTAACAGTGCAGACTATGACAGATTGTAACAGTTGACACTATAACAGAATGTAACAGGGCACACTATGACAGAATATAACAGTGCACATTGTGACAGAATGTAACAGATCACACTATGACAGAATATAACAGTGCACACTAGGGCAGAATGTAACACGTGTAGACTGACAGAATGTAACAGTGCAGACTGTGACAGAATGTAACAGGGCAGACTATGACAGAACGTAACAGGGCAGACTAGGACAGAATGTAACAGTGCACACTATGACAGAATGTAACAGGGCAGACTAGGACAGTATGCAAACAGCGCAGACTATTACAGAATGTAACAGGGCAGATTATTACAGAATGTAACAGGGCAGACTATGACAGAATGTAACAATGCACACTATCACAGAGTGTAACAGTGCAGACTAGGACAGAATGTGACAGTGCAGACTATGACATAATGTAACAGGGCAGACTAAGACAGAATGTAACAGTACACACTATGACAGAACGTAACTGGGCAGACTAAGACAGAATGTAACAGTGCAGACTAGGACAGACGTGACACATACTGTACTCAATGCTGTCTGGTAATAGAAGCAAGATCGGCAGCAATATATGAAGAGAAGTGTGTGTGTGTGTGTGTGCGTGCGTGCGTGCGTGCGTGCGTGCGTACGTGCGTGGCGTGCGTGTGTGTGTGTGTGTGTGTGTGTGTGTGTGTGTGTGTGTGTGAGTGAGAGAGAGAGAGAGAGAGAGAGAGAGAGAGAGAGAGAGTATGTGCGCGCGTGTTTCTGTGTGTGTGTGTGTGTGTGTGTGTGTGTGTGTGTGTGTGTGTGTGTGTGTGTGTGTGTGTGTTCTTGGACAGTAAACAGCTGTAAGCAATAGAAGCTACCCACTTTCTTTGCCCGTGATACAGCTGGTTTACTGAACACCCAGTTTCCAGGCCACAGCAGTCTGTGTGTAGGACAGCGGGGAACAGGCAGGACAGGATGAAGGTTTCCAGGCCACCAGTCCTGTGTGCAGGACAGCGGGGAACAGACAGGACAGGATGAAGGTTTCCAGGCCACCAGTCCTGTGTGTAGGACAGCGGGGAACAGGCAGGACAGGATGAAGGTTTCCAGTCCACCTGTCCTGTGTGTAGGACAGCGTGGAACAGGCAGGACAGGATGAAGGTTTCCAGGCCACAGCAGTCCTGTGTGTAGGACAGCGGGGAACAGACAGGACAGGATGAAGGTTTCCAGGCCACAGCAGTCCTGTGTGTAGGACAGCGGGGAACAGGCAGGACAGGATGAAGGTTTCCAGGCCACAGCAGTCCTGTGTGTAGGACAGCGGGGAACAGACAGGACAGGATGAAGGTTTCCAGGCCACAGCAGTCCTGTGTGTAGGACAGCGGGGAACAGACAGGACAGGATGAAGGTTTCCAGGCCACCAGTCCTGTGTGTAGGACAGCGGGGAACAGGCAGGACAGGATGAAGGTTTCCAGGCCACCAGTCCTGTGTGTAGGACAGCGGGGGAACAGGCAGGACAGGATGAAGGTTTCCAGCCACAGCAGTCCTGTGTGTAGGACAGCGGGGAAACAGACAGGACAGGATGAAGGTTTCCAGGCCACCAGTCCTGTGTGTAGGACAGCGGGGAACAGGCAGGACAGGATGAAGGTTTCCAGGCCACAGCAGTCCCTGTGTGTAGGACAGCGGGGAACAGGCAGGACAGGATGAAGGTTTCCAGGCCACAGCAGTCCTGTGTGCAGGACAGCGGGGAACAGGCAGGACAGGATGAAGGTTTCCAGGCCACAGCAGTCCTGTGTGCAGGACAGCGGGGAACAGACAGGACAGGATGAAGGTTTCCAGGCCACAGCAGTCCTGTGTGTAGGACAGCGGGGAACAGGCAGGACAGGATGAAGGTTTCCAGTCCATCAGTCCCGTGTGTAGGACAGCAGGGAACAGCCAAAGGCAGAATGAAGGCTCCATAGACCCGGCCCCAATCAGACGAATGATGATAGCACACCGCACTCACAGAAATGAAACAGCATCAGGATAACGAGGTAGTCCACTCCGCTCCATTGTCTACCACCGCCCTGAGCCCTCTTCACGGAAACGAGGCTGGGAGACCAGAACGAGGCCACGTGTCACTTCCTTCCGCCTCGCTGCAGTATCCCCCCCCCCCCCCCCCCCCCCCCCCCTGTATGTCTGATAAAGATATTTGTAAAATGTTATGTGCTCTTTTCTTGTTGCTGGTGTCCTTTTATTTTCCATGTATGTCTCACAGAGATATTTGTCTCACAGAGATATTTGTAAAATATTATATGCTATTTTCTTATTGCTGGATGTCTTCTTTTTTCTTTTTTCTTGTAGTCTCATACGCATTCTTTAAAAAAAAAAAAAAAACCTTGTATGCTATTTTATGCTGTTGTTGCTGTTTTTTTTTGTTGTTGTTGTTGTTGTTGTACTTCAGACTGCTTTTTTTCGTTTGCTTTAATTGTTTTTTGTCGTTGTACTTTCAACTGCTTTTTTTCATTTGCTATTTCACTGATGACGTCAGTACTAGCTACTTGATGGTGGTTGTTTGTTTGTTTTTGTTTGGCTTGATGTTGTTTCTTTGTGTCATCATGTTTAAATGCATACTTTGTATCACTTTAGTACTAGTGCAGAATAGAAACGGCAAGTATGGAAATTGGCTAACTAGGCCAATACTTTCGCCGTTATAAAATACAGAATCATTGTCATTGTCTGTCCGTCTGACTTCCAGCGGAAACAAGGAGCCCACAAGAAACGACCGATCGCTCAACATCACAGAATTTTGTTTAAAAGAGACGTAAAATGAAAGTACTACGGCCACTGAAATGACCGACCTTGATGGAGAGGAAAGAAAATGACAGAGCGGAGAGAAAGTGGACGATGTGTCAGGGTGACTGATCCTCCACCCAGAGTCAGGCAGTCCCTTTGTCTTCTGTCTGTTTTCTCTACAGGAGTTTGGCACTCCCTGTTTTCTTCGGTCTCTTTTTCTCTACCAGGAGTCACATAGTCCCTGTTGTCACATAGTCCTCTACTGTTGGCACTCTGTCTGCTGTCTGTCTCTCTACCAGGAGTTCCCTGTTGTCTTCACTGTTCCCTACAGGAGTTTTCCCTGCTGTCTGTTTCTCTACCAGGAGTCACATAGTCCCTGTTGTCTTCTGTCTGTTTCTCTACAGGAGTTTGGCACTCCCTGTTTTTCTCGGTCTGTTTCTCTACCAGGAGTCACATAGTCCCTGTTGTCTTCTGTCTGTTCCTCTCCAGGTTTGGCTTCTGTTTTCTTCGGTCTGTTTCTCTACCTAGTCACATAGTCAGGTTTCTCTACAGGAGTTTGGCACTCCCCTGTTGTCTTCTAGGTCTGTCTTCCCTGTTCTTTCTCTGCTGTCTTCTTCTGTTTTCTCTACAGGAGTCAGGCAGTCCCTGTTTTCTTTTGTCTCCTCAGCGACAGTCAAAGGTCGCTGCTTTCTCCTCTTAGTCTTCTTCGATAGAATTACTGGTTTCTAAGTCTCCACATTAGCGCTCATCCGAATAAAAATGAAAAACTGTTTAGTACTTTTCCCTATTATTTCTACATCGAACAACGATTTCATCTGATCTAAGATTTTACAGAAGTAAGATTTGTTGACGAAATTTCCAGTGTGTTTTTAGAAGGTATATGTTAAAGGCTTCTGTGAATGACTTTTTTTTTTTTTTAAATGACTTGTGAGTTGACTTCAACGCAGTGTCAGCCCTGATATGGCCCTTTGCGGTCGGCTGGGCTATAAGCAACGTTACCTTACCATACCTCTAACTACAATTCATACATGAGAAATCCTAATATTTGTTTTGGGTGAAGGCCTTATCAGCACTCCTTACTGCTGTCCGTACCTCCGTGCCACTGAATTCTTCTCTCTCCAGTATTCCTACACATGCGGCGCTGTTCACTGCCTCTCACAATCATTCCAACTCCAGACTACTGCTTACCATTTCTCCAGGCTCTCCGTACGCCGGCAGAATTAAATAGTACGAACTGCTATTTGTTGAACAGACAACAGTACTATTCGTTGAACAGACACACAATGTCATTTTTCACACAGTGTGTGAGCGGAAACAACAGAACCTCTCCGAAAGCAGCTTTGGTATCATGCTTGTCCTATGCCATGACATAGCACGTGATACACGTTTGTCTTAACTTGTCACAGGCGTGTAGCTGTGGGCCTCTGAGATAAGGCTCCATTCGCAAAGGGAGTCACGTGTTGCCTTCTCGTCTGTCTGACTGACTGAGGATTCCGTCACTGGCACTCTGGCTTGTTTCATGAGTATTTCGCCCTTCCTTTCCTCGTGTTTGCTGGATACTAACCTGTCTGGGTCCCAGATCACCTGTTTCTGCCAGCCATCGCTCATGTGGTGAGGACTTTTAACTCCGGGCGAAACATTACAGTCAGAAGTACTGCCTGTCGGGGGATACAACAGCAAAGCAAAGCGTAAAGTGGTGTGTCTACAGTTCAATATTCTCTCTCTCTCTCTCTCTCTCTCTCTCTCTCTCTCTCTATCTATGTCTGTATGTATGTATGTATGTATGTGTAAAGGGTACGATTCTGCCCAGCCTTTGAGACAGAGAGTTGTAGTGGTTTACCCCTTAAACGCGGGATAGAATCGCAGTGAGGGGCAACCTAGCTGGTAGGCTGGAATGCCAGTTAAGAGGCTGGTCAGTCAGCAGACAATTTGCCAACGGCTGGTCTGGGCAGACTGGTTTTGGAGAGACAGCCATTAGACTTCAGCCACATCGTAATTGGTGT
>JADBJO010005217.1:165000-169816 GCA_016801955.1 Conus betulinus
CGACAACAAACAGGGCGTGACTTCTATGAACAGTGTCACGTCACCGACAAACAAACAGGGCGTGACATATATGAACAGTGTCACGTCACCGACAACAAACAGGGCGTGACATATATGAACAGTGTCCGTCACCGACAACAAACAGGGCGTGACATATATGAAACAGTGTCACGTCACCGACAACAAACAGGGCGTGACATATATGAACAGTGTCACGTCACCGACAACAAACAGGGCGTGACATCTATGAACAGTGTCACGTCACCGACAACAAACATGGCGTGACATCTATGAACAGTGTCACGTCACCGACAACAAACAGGGCGTGTGACATCTATGAACAGTGTCACGTCACCGACAACAAAGAGGGGCGTGACATCTATGAACAGTGTCACGTCACCGACAACAGGGCGTGACATCTATGAACAGTGTCACGTCACCGACAACAAACAGGGCGTGACATTTATGAACAGTGTCATCTAAAACGAAAACAGGGCGTGATGTATATGAACAGTGTCATCTAAAACAAACAGGGCGTGACATATATGAACAGTGTCATGTCACCAACAACAAAAACAGGGCGTGACATATATGAACAGTGTCACGTCACCGACAACAAACAGGGCGTGACATATATGAACAGTGTCACACGTCACCGACAACAAACAGGGCGTGACATATATGAACAGTGTCACGTCACCGACAACAAACAGGGCGTGACATATATGAACAGTGTCACATCACCGACAACAAACAGGGCGCGACATATATGAACACTGTCACATCACCGACAACAAACAGGGCGTGACATCCATGAACAGTGTCACGTCACCGACAAACAGGGCGTGACATCTATGAACAGTGTCACGTCACCGACAACAAACATGGCGTGACATCTATGAACAGTGTCACGTCACCGACAACAAACAGGGGCGTGACATCTATGAACAGTGTCACGTCACCGACAACAAACAGGGCGTGTGACATCTATGAACAGTGTCACGTCACTGATAACAAACAGGGCGTGACATATATGAACAGTGTCACGTCACCGACAACAAACAGGGCGTGACATATATGAACAGTGTCGACATATATGAACAGTGTCATCTAAAACAAACAGGGCGTGACATATATGAACAGTGTCACGTCACACCGACAACAAACAGGGCGTGACATCTATGAACAGTGTCACGTCACCGACAACAAACAGGGCGTGACATATATGAACAGTGTCACGTCACCGACAACAAACAGGGCGTGACATCTATGAACAGTGTCACGTCACCGACAACAGGGCGTGACATCTATGAACAGTGTCACGTCACCGACAACAAACAGGGTGTGACATCTATGAACAGTGTCACGTCACCGATAACAAACAGGGCGTGACATATATGAACAGTGTCACGTCACCGACAACAACAGGGCGTGACATATATGAACAGTGTCGACATATATGAACAGTGTCATCTAAAACAAACAGGGCGTGACATATATGAACAGTGTCACGTCACCGACAACAAACAGGGCGTGACATCTATGAACAGTGTCACGTCACCGACAACAAACAGGGCGTGACATATATGAACAGTGTCACGTCACCGACAACAAACAGGGCGTGACATCTATGAACAGTGTCACGTCACCGACAACAAACAGGGGCGTGACATATATGAACAGTGTCACGTCACCGACAACAACAAACATACATGAACGGTGTCATGTCACGAAGGATCGCTGATGTGGGGACAACGGTGCGATGAAATGGTTGCTATGGCAAACAACTCTAGCGTGATTTGTCACTGTGAAAAAACCAATGGCTGACAATTTAAACATGATTTGCCACTGTAAGGACCAATGGCAAACAATTTTAAATGCATGATTTGTCACTGTGAGGACCAACAGCAAACAAACTTATGTAATTCGTCACTTTCAAGACCAATGACAAACAACTCTGACGTGATTTGTCACTGTGAGGAACAAAGACAAACAACTCTGATGTCATCATCTGTCACTGTGAGGTCCAAAGACAAACAACTCTGACGTGATTTGTCACGGTGAGGACCAAAGACAAACAACCTTGATGTCATCTGTCAGTGTGAGGACCAAAGACAAACACCTCTGGCGTGATTTGTCACTGTGAGGACCAATGACAAACAACTCTGACGTAATTTGGCACTGTGAGGACCAATGACATACTTTGACATGATTTGTCACTGTGAGAACCAATGACAAACAACTCTAATGTCATCTGTCACTGTGAGGACCAAAGACAAACAACTCTGACATAATTTCTCGCTGTGAGGACAATGACAAACAACTTTGACGTAGTTTCTCACTGTGAGGACCAATGACAAACAACTCTGACGTAATTCTCACTATGAGGACCAATGACAACACAACTAACGTGATTTGTCACGGTGAGGACCATTGACATACTTTGAAATGATTTGTCACGGGTGAGGACCATTGACAGGACTTTTGACATGATTTGTCACGGTGAGGACCATTGACATACTTTGACATGATTTGTCACGGTGAGGACCATTGACATACTTTGACATGATTTGTCACGGTGAGGACCATTGACATACTTTGACATGATTTGTCACGGTGAGGACCATTGACATACTTTGACATGATTTGTCACGGTGAGGGACCATTGACATACTTTGACATGATTTGTCACACGGTGAGGACCATTGACATACTTTGACATGATTTGTCACGGTGAGGACCAATGACATACTTTGACATGATTTGTCACGGTGAGGACCATTGACATACTTTGACATGATTGTCACGGTGAGGACCATTGACATACTTTGACATGATTTGTCACGGTGAGGACCATTGACATACTTTGACATGATTTGTCACGGTGAGGACCATTGACATACTTTGACATGATTTGTCACGGTGAGGGACCATTGACATACTTTGACATGATTGTCACGGTGAGGACCAATGACATACTTTGACATGATTTGTCATGGTGAGGACCAATGACATACTTTGACATGATTTGTGCACTCTGGGGACCAATGACAAACAACTCTGACGTGATTTCCCCATGTGGGACCAGGTCACAGTACCAGGGTTGGCATGTGTGTTGTGGTCCCTGAGGAACAACAGTGTTCTGGCGGCTGCGTGCTATGCACAGCGAGCGCCGCTCTCAGAATCAGCGTGCACCATCAGTAGTGAAAGCCACGGACACTGTCATGGGAACCGTGTCCTGGAACACAGCGGGTTTGTCTGGGACTGAAGCAGAGCATGAATCAGCAAAGCCAAGGATGGCAGGAGGACTCCCCCGAGGCCTGGTTCAGTGAGTGGAGAGACAGGCAGCGGTACTAAAGTGTCTGGACAACCCCGGGGTTAGACCACATTCATCCCAGTTCCGGCACGCCCTATCTGGTTTCGGCTGGAGACAGACAATCAAACAACATGGAGAACTCACTTACCGGCGCTTCATACAATTCCGTTGCCATGACCACGAGTTTTTCTAACAGAAACTATCCCACTCCAGTGAACGATAAAATGGGGGGTGGGGTGGGGGTAAGAGGACGGAGAAGGCGGAGGTGAAGGTGGGGGGGGGGGGGGGGGGGGTGAAGTGACAGGATGAAGGAGAAGTCCGAGGAGATGGGGGAAAGGGGGCAGGAGGAGTGTAGGGAACAGGGGGAAGGACCGGAAGGTGGGGAAGGGAACGCGGAATGAAAGAAGACACAAGCATGAAAGAAGAAAGGAGAAGCATAAACTCACAGATATACAACTTCCTACGTTTATGTGGTTTTATACAACTGAGCCGGATTGGTGGTGGTTTGCTTAACAGAAAAGAAAAAACGCGACGGAGAATGAAAGAAAGAAGAAAGAAGAAAGCAAGAAAAAAAATGAACAAGAAAGAAAAGCCTAAAGGCAGGAAGGGAACTGAAAGGAAAGGGGTAAAAGTAATAAGAAAGCAAAAAGTAATGAAAAGCAGAAAGAAAAGAAAAAAGAGGAAAGGAACGAAAGGAAAAAAGGAAAGAGAAAGGAAGAAAAGCAAGAAGCCAAGGAAAGTTAGAAGGTTTAGGGGGGAGAGGAAGAAGAAAAAAGGAAGAAGAGAAAGAAAGGGGAAGGAAAGAAGGGAAGAAAGAAGCAAAGAGAGAAAGGAAAGGAAGGAAAGGAAAGAAAAAAGAAGAAGAAAGTGGGACGGGAAAGAAAGAGAAAAGAGCAGGGAAAAGGAAAAAGGAAAAAAGAAAGGAAGGAGGAAAAGAAAAGAGCGAAAGAAGGGAGGAGAAGTAGGAAAAAAGAAAAGAAAAAAAAAGGAGGGGACAGAAAGGAAAAGACGAAAAAAGAAAGAAAGACAAGCAGAGCAGAAACACAACAGACATACAGACTACAGGACAGATCAGACAGACGGATAGACAGACGGATACGGGGAACAGAACAGAAAGCTGCCACAAAGAAAAGAAAGGAAAATGACAAAACGAATGACCAAGAACCGACGTAGTAAGGAAGAAAGAGAAAACAACAGAAAAAACAAACGGAAGGGAAGAAAAGAAAAAGAAAAAGCACAATACGAAAAGACAGAAAGATGGAAAGAAAGTAAAAGATTGCAAAAAGAAAGAAGAAAATAAGGAAGGGAAAGAAATAAAGAAGAAGTAGGAGGAAAGACAGCCAAGCCAAATAACGAAATAACTGTGGTGATAATGGAAAACAAAGAAAAGGAAGACAGAAAGACAGGAAAAACAAAAAAAAAGGAAGGAAGGAATCAAGGAAAAAAGAAAGAAATAAAAAAGAACGAAAGAAGAAGAAAAGAAAATGACAGGATGGAAGA
>JADBJO010005218.1:0-10000 GCA_016801955.1 Conus betulinus
GATCAAAAAAAAAAGCCCTCGTCAGCGTGCTCTCCAGGTCCACTCGGGACGTACTACTGCGGTCACGATCGCCGCGCTGTACACCGGCGATCACCCTCCGACAGTTGCTCCGACTCCTACACCAGAGACGTCCCCACATGCTTTGTGCTACTGCCGTAGAAATCCTGAAAAGACAGCATAAGTCCTCTCTCTCTCTCTCTCTCGTCCCTCCTCTCTCTCTCCTCTCTCTGCTCTTCCGTCTCTCTCTCTCTCTCTCTTGTTAGTTATAGCGTTGCTCGAGGTGCTATTATGGCCTGGTAGCCTGACGATGTCGCAACCTCCATTTCCTGATGGGCAATGCCTAACATGAAAAATTCTCCTCTCCTCTCCTCTCCAGATCCAGTCCTCTCTCTCTCTGCCTCTCACCAGCTCTCCTCTCTCATTCTCCTCAAAGAATTGAATCTTGAATTAGAGGTTATCTGACCATTTAACTACTATACATTGTGATTTGGACGTCAGACCGAAACTGAGGTATACAGGAATCATTGAAAATTTTGATTGAAAACTGTTTTTATTAGCAAACACTATTGGAATCAAGAATCACGACACACACAAATCCTGTTGTCTTCTTTTTAATTCATTTGAGCTAGGAGAGAAAGCTGCTGCTACTGCTGCGCAGAGGTTCTGGTTTATGACACGTTGCATAATCTAGCCAAAAAAAATAAGTGAGAGTTTGTTAAGGAACAAGCCAGTGTTGTTCGAGGGAAAGAGAACGCTAAACGAAACAGTTGAACAGAGGAACTGATTTACCATGAATGCATTGCATCAAACGTAACGTTGCGAAGATTGTCAGGAATACTTTGAAAAGAATTGTAGAAAAAGGTGACAGAGTTGTCTTTTTTTGCATTCAAGATGGGAGTAAGAAGAACATTTTGGAACGAAAATTTGGGAATGAGTGCAGCATATTAATTTTGTTTGCATTGTTTATCGATGAACTTGCACTAGAACCTATCGCGAGAAGAATGGTTGCCATGGTGGATCGTTTGATGGGGACTGAATTATTCATACTATTTTTTTGCTGCTGATATCATCTAATTATCCACAACAACTGGACTGGTAACAGAGACCGGTAAATAACTTACACAAGACTCCAAGAAGAATACGATAAACGTTACATGTCAGAGAACTATGAATAGCTTTCTTAATTTGTACTTTTCCTTATATATTCTTCTTCTCTTCTTCTCTCACCACACACACACACACACACACACACACACACACACCACACACACACACACACACACACACACACACACACACAAACACACACACCACACCACCACACACACACACACACACATACACACACAGTACTCGCCGTACACACACACACACACACACACCGCCCAGCGCTGTAGTCCCAATGGCAAACGGCTTGAAGGATGGCTGAGCTGAGCTAAGAGCACCGTTCTGTCTCCTCCGCCGTTCAAATCTGACCGTTCTAGACTTACCCACGGCGCCACGTACGTCAGTCCAAAACACAAAGCCTGAACAAAAAACATAAAAGAAGCATTATCAGTGCTGACTGGTGTGTTCAAAACTAGCCTGTTACTTTGCTATTACTTTACGCTTATTTGATAACGTCTATCTTTGAGTTCTTGAAAGAAAATTTACAATTATCATCGGATCTGGGTTTTTTACAGTGGAACAGATTTTTAACAAATTTCGGATGGGTTTTTTAGAAGATGGTTTTAAAGAACGTGTGAAGTGAGATAACCTTGTTGGTAGGTGATTTTTCATGTGGTGCAGCCCTGATGTGGGTCCTTTGTGGTCCGGCTGGGCCATAAACAACATTACCTTACCTTCCCTTGATGGCCCAGTATTCCAACAATTGCGTTTCGATATTCTCCTTAAACAAAAAAGCACAAAACTTACATACAGTATATTACATTTTACCGTGTAAAACTGATCCATCCGAACTCCCACAGGGCTATTACAGCAACATAAAGTGCATTTATTTCAACTCAACCGTTGAAAATAATCCATCCGAAGTAACTGGGCTAAATTTTTTTAAAATGAAACAGACATTTACATTTTACCGTTAAAATATCCATTTCAGTTAACTGGGCTATGTAGCAACATAAAGCGCGTTATGTTTTTATTACCGTTAATATATCACATGTGTCAAATATCTGTGAATTACCGTAAGTGCGGATGCAACCGCTATTCCGGTGGGCGTATCCCAGCTGTGTACCCACCACCGTGCTCACGCACTCAAAGTTCCGACAACGGCGCGCTGCTTTGTACATGAAAATCGCGGTCATAGGCTGCGTTCGCTCCAGTAAATGGCGTTGTCGATCCAGTTGACCGCCAAGCTGTTCAGAAAGTATGATCAAGGAGTGTACATATAGTGTGTTGAAATCATTCTCGTTTAATGGAACTGTAAACAATGTATGATCGTTTAATGATTTTTTTTTTTTCCGTTGGTTACTCGGTCCTTCTGATTTTGAAGCAGCCAGCGACTAGTTTTAATATGAAAGAAGCATATCTATGAACCTCTGTCTGTCTGTCTGCCTGTCCTGTTCCTACCTGTCTGTCTCTCTTGTCTCTCTGTCTCTGCGTCCTCTCTGTCTCTCCTGTTCTCAAGGTCTTCTGTCTATCTCTCTGCTCTCATCTCAACACACCACATCACACACAACACCCACACGCTGCGCGTGGCGCGCGCGCGTGCCCCGATGCCAACACACGTGGAGCAACACACACGAGCACACACACACACACACACACAAGAACAGACCACAACACACACAAAGCGATCAACTGAGAGGAAAGTGGGGTGCGGGATGAAGAGAGGAGAGGGAGGGAGAGGAAGGAGGAGGAGGGAGGAGGGGCTTCTGAAGGGGGGGTCTATAACTTACGAAGACAGCAGATTTTATCATAGAATGTGGCAGCGTAGCTCGGATCTAGCAACACCCCGCCCCTTGCGCTTTGTTTGAAATGCACCAGTGAGGAGGCTGAAGATTGGCTCGTTTCCTGATCCCCAACCTTAGATCCACAAGGACACACCATCGTCAACACCAAGTACTAGTGAGTCCCCTGTCAACACAACCATCATCATCATCATCATCATCATCATCATCATCATTCCTCATCAGCATCCATCATCACAGCATTCCTCATCATCATCATTATCATCAATGTCGTAATCAATGTTGTCATATCGCCATTGTCGTCAACTTATCAAGCTGTCATCAAGATCATTGTCGTCACGAGGACGTTCGTGCTAGCATCGCCAGTCATGTTGATTCAACATTCTAGTGTTTAAATCATTGTGTCAGTCATCCTCGTCATCACGTTATTCACGTCATCATTGTCGTATTGGTATCATCATCATCATCATCATACATCATCATCATCATCACATCATCATCATCATCATTATCATCATGCATCATCATAGAATCTCATCATCATCTCAACATTGTCGATCGTTTACGATTATTCTATCAATCTCATCAAATGCCAACTCAGCTCGTTATCCAATCCTTGTCAATTGCTGACAATTGGAAAACGCACATGTCGGATTGGTCAACATTATTATTGCGCGTCAACGGTACTATCGTCAGTCCTGCCTGCGATCTGTCAGTGACGTCATCATTGTCCGCATACTCAAAGTCAGCTCATGCCCCTTTACTGAGCGTTACCATAACACACTAACAGGTGTTCGTCGAGGCGCGAGAACGCGAGCGTGCTCGCGCGCGCGTGCACAACACACAGCACACACACACACACAACACACATGATGCACACCCAGATACACGCAATGCGGGCGCGCACGCGCGCACGCACGCGGATGCGGTCGCAACGACACACACACACACCACATCACACACACACACAGCACACACAAACGCATCGCACGCACGTCCGCTGCGCGCCCCAACACACACCACACACACGGCACACACACCACACACAACACACACCCACACACACCAAAAACACAGTAAGTTTTGTTTTTCAATATCGTTAAACGATCAATTTCACCGGTAACTCTGCCTGGATGGTGCATCTGGTTTAGCACAAAGAAGGATTCTCGAACTCCTCTCCTCTCTTCATCACCTTCACTAAAGTATTCTCCTCGGCTCAGGTTAACACTCGACCCTCTCTCCCCATCCTGCTCTCATAGGTCTGGTCTCCAACTCCTCCGGCTCTTCTCTCTCTCTCTTTTTTTTCTCTTCCTCTTCTCCACAGCTCTCATACTCTCCTCTCTCCTCTCTCTCTCCTTCTCCCTCTATCACACACACACACCACCACACACACACACACACCCGACATTGATTGCGGTAGCTGAGTATGTTTTACCGGGTTATAGGGCCTGTGCTTTCTCTCGCAGCGTTACGTATCCACGTTGTCGTCTCTGTAGTCCAGCAGCCACAGCCACCGCAAAGCTGTGACTTCAGCGCTCCTCTTACTAACACGAACGATTGACTGACCCTAAGAGGTGATGACACACACACACACCCAACAAACACACACTATCACACACACACTACGACCATAAAACAGCACCATCACACACCACGCCAACGCACACAGCACGCACACCATAGCACCAACGCTACAGCACGGACCTACACGGAACGCACCACACCCACGACACACACACACACACACACACACACACACAACACACCCACATCACTCCTTCGTACATACACTGTTATTGTTTAAGCCATCAGCACAAATGCTGATACATACTCACCACAGGCACCGAACCCTACTTCCATTACCCGATCGCAAATCATTATCCCCCTGACAACACACTGTGGCGCCTAAGTGTCTCCAAGATTGGTATTGACTACTAAATGCTGGTAAATGGTTGTAAACTGACATTCTTTTAAAAGCTGAATTCTGCTGACACGATTGCTCTCGTCAACCTTCCTCTGAAAAAAAGTTTCAGAATCAACTATTTAAGTATGAAATCTACTTCTTAAAGATGAAATCTGCTTGCTCTTACATTGCAGACCATCTACTCAAATAGCATAGTCACTTTCTACCAGGGCAGAGTTGCGATCAACAACTCAAACCTGCAATCTGGTTACCTCCAACTGCAAATACCTACTGTAAGCCATGTAATCTGTTTTTCAATTAGCTTCTTTTTAAACGGTTAATCACCTACTTTATGGAGTTTTTTTTTTTTTGTTTTTTGTGGGTTTTTTTCGGTCTGGTTGCCTCAAAGCTGCTGTATGCCCGGCATCCCTATATTTTAAGAAGTGTAGATCTGTCGTCGGTAGACTTTCTTCATTAGCAAGACTGCACAGGAGTGCAGTCAACTACCTTCAGATGTAATCGTTTTTCAGTCGGCAGCAACCTGCCCTTTAAGATGTAGTCTTGTTTTTCAATTAAATTAACTTTCCTCTTCAAACATGACACGTTAACTACTTTCAGATGTAATCTGTTCTTTTTCAATTAGCTTCTTCAACCGCAAGTCACTGCCCTAATCCTTCTACCTGTAGTGTAATCCGTTTTTTTCAGATCTCTGGTTCCCTCTAACTGCTGTCACCTCTGCTGCTTTTCAGTTCAATGTAAATCTGTTTGTCCTCCACGGCAGTCACTGGCGTCATCCCAATATTCTGAGACTCCAGTTCACTCATCTACAGGAACAGTCCACGTTCTAGACTCCAGTCAGCTCTTCCAAGGGACGGTCTGTCTGCTGCTTTCAAGACTACAGCAATCAACTGGAATAGGACAGTCGATTTTCTCTCCCGCTGTTGTATCTATTTTAAAGAGCAAGATACTTTGGTCTTAAAACTCCAAGAAAACTGCTAATGATGATGCAATTACTCTTCTCTGAAATTCCAATCAGCTATATTTAGGACTATCTTGTCTCATACTCATACTTTCAAGAGGGTAATTCACTTTACCTCAACACTGATATCAGTTACATTAAAGGGACATCTACTTACTCTCTCTCAATTCCAGCTGAATATTTCAAAACATGCTTCTGCTTCTCTCAAAATGAAAATTAGTTGCGTAAAGGGACAATCTACTTCTCTCAAATCCCAGCTCAATATTTAAAACTGCTTCGCTCAAAATGAAATTAGTTACATAAAAGGACAATCTTCCTCTCACACTCCAGGCAAATCTTTAGAACTGCTTCTTTCTTCTCTCAGACTGCGATCAAACTATTTGAAATGCAACAAATTTATCTCGAACGTCTCAATCAGCTATTCAAAATGTAATCAAGGTCTATCAAACTGCAATCAATAATTAAAGATCAATGCAATCAAATTCTTTCTCAAACAGCAATCAAGCATAAAAAGTTAAATAAACTCTCCCAAACAGAAATTAACCGGTAAAAGTGAAATCAAGTTCTCTCAAACTGCAATCAACCGTTTAAAATGAAATCAAGTTCTGTTAATTTGCAACAAACATAAAAGTGAAATACAGTTCTGTCAAACAGCAATCAACACATTAACAATGAATTCAAAGTTCTCTCAAACTGCAAGCAAACAATTAGAATTTAATCCAATCAAGTTCTCTCAAACTGCAAGCAACTATCAAAAATGCAGTCAAGCTCTCCTAGCTGCAGTCAACCATTAAAAATGCACTCAAGCTTTCTCAATTGAAGCCAACCATTAAAAATGCGTTCAAGCTCTCTCAAACCTGAGGTCAACCCTTAAAAATGCGCTCAAGCTCTCTCAACCTGAGGTCAACCATTAAAAAATGCGCTCAAGCTCTCTCAAACCTGAAATCAAACCATTAAAAATGCGCTCAAGCTCTCTCAACCTGAAGTCAACCATTAAAAATGCGCTCAAGCTCTCTCAACCTGAAGTCAACCATTAAAAATGCGCTCAAGCTTTCTCAACCTGAAGTCAACCATTAAAAATGCGCTCAAGCTCTCTCAACCTGAAGTCAACCATTAAAAATGCGCTCAAGCTCTCTCTCAACCTGGGGGTCAACCATTAAAAATGCAAAGCAAGCTCTCTCAACCTGAGGTCACCCATTAAAAATGCAGCCAAACCCTCTCAATCAAGCTGCATTCGGTGACCTGCACAGTGCAACCCACAATCGATGGCTTCAAAGATGGGATAGACTACCTTTTTCTCACATCCAAGCCTACTCCCCACCCACCCACCCCCACTCACCCCCATTTTCTCCCCACCGCACATCCCCACCTCCCCTGTCTCCATCCATCCCCTTCACGTCGAATTCTAACCCCTCCACCTCCACCACCCCCTTCGTCCTTCCCATCTCCAGGCTATCATTCACCTGACTTTCAGCCGAGGCGGGTCGTCCCCAGCCAGCTGGAACAGATTCTGAGGAGTGTGGAGCAACAGACGCAGTTTAGTCTCGTTCCGGGACCTTGTCACCATGGCGACGGCGTCACGTGGGGTGGTGCGCTCGTGTCTGACTGCAGACATGACCAGGGGTGCGGCGTCCCTGGTCTGGGGATATAGTGTGTCCGGGGGAGAGAAATGGAAATCTATCAATCATGAATGGGGAAATAAGTACTGAATCAAATAAGCCAGGGATTGCAAGTAGACGGGGGTGAGGGGATATGGGTAGGCCGGGACGTAGAAAATGAGTTCTATGGGGGGTGGTGGGGGCGGCAAACTTTAACTAGACTTTGGGTTTTTCTTGGGTAGTCACAACACTATACACACACGCGCGCGCGCGCGCACGCGCGCTTGCACACGCGCACGGACGCACGCACGCGCGCACACACACACACACACACACACACACACACACAACGCGCGCGCGCCACGTCCCACAACACTTGCATGCTGTAAACACATCCTCCTCTTAATCTCTCTCTATCCTCTCTCTCGTTCTCCTTCGAAATCCTCTCCTCTCTCTCTCGTCTCATCTTCTCTCTCTCATCGATTTCTCTCTGTCTCTCCGTCGCTTTTGATTGTATCTTTGAAGCGTGGTTCTAAACACCATATACACAAACAGACCACAGTACATTCATTGCGCACTCAAGCGGACACATACACACCACAGTGTCACACACACACACATATGTAGCGAACGCACGCACAAACATCTCTATTGCACACACACACGCAATCACATCATCTGCACCCGTGACCCATCCACTAACACCACACCCACGCACGCGCACTCACAACACACACACACACACAACCCACCACACACAACTCACAAACACACAACACACACAACCACACACACCACACACCCACACAACCCACGCACGCACAAAGTGTTCATATCAAAAAGAAGTTCCTATCAACGCTGTCCACAAAAAATGCCCATGATAGGCTCAATCAAAGATCAAATTCACCCCTCTGGATAATATAGTTAATGACGCAACGAGAGAGGTGGCCAAGCTTCAAGTGTCTGGGCCGATAGCATTTGTGTAAGGATAACTCAAATCTGTGATACGCTGCAGTTTTTGCCTGCAGAAGTAAGCGACTTGATTTTTTGTTTTGTTTTTCGCTGCTTCATTTATTCTTTCATCCTTCACTTCCTTTGTAGTTCCATTTGCTACCTTGTGCTTGTTGTGTTTGTGTGTTAGTTTACTTTACATTTTTTTCATTGGCTCAGTCCCCTCTGTGTCTTTCTTTCTCGTTTCTATCTGTCTTTCTTTCTTTCGGTTATTCTTTTATTCTTTCCTTCTTCATTCTCCTTCTCTGACTTTTCTTACTCTTCTTTCTTTCTTTTCTTTCTTTCTTTTCCACTCTTTTTTTTCTTTTGTTTTCCTTCCTTTATTTTCCATTTCTTTTTCGTCTTCATTTCTGTCTTCTTCATTTCAAATCTTTGTTTCTTCCTTCCTTCTTTTCTTTACTTTTTTTTCGTTTTTTGTTTTTTGTTGTTTGTTTGTTTTTTTTTGTTTGTTTGTTTGTTTGTTTGTTTGGTTTTTGTATTTTTTTTTTTCTTCCTTCCCACCCTTACTTTCCTTCTTTCTTCCTTCTTTTTTTCTTTTCTTTCCTCTAATGTCGAACAAAGAATCCAGTTATGAAACCTGGCGACTACACAACCATCCCTGATGTGGCCCCTGTGGTCCCGTGGGACAGTAAACTGCGTGGAAACACCACTTCACCTTCACAGTCACATGTTGTGAGTTCGATGCTGCCTGAGCCCAACATCAAAACTGACCCTTTTGCTATCCACCTTAGCATGTTATTCTTGTGGTATCAGCGTAGTTCTTCTCCTTCTTCAGCGTTCCAGTATCTGGTAGCATGTGAACTCGTTCACCCCTGCTGGGATACTCACACTATAGTGTCATATGGTAGACAGAAAGGACAGTAGACAACAGTACAGCAAAGGAGGAGACAGAGTTACTGAGAGCGTCAGTAAAAGGGGACGTTACTAGCACAGAATGTCCAGAAGGAGGGGGGACTGTTTGTACAAAAGACCCCCCGGTATTCCCACGGGGAAATCAGCGTAGTGTCAGGTACGTCCTCCCTCCCCCCCCCCCCCCCCCCCCTCCCCCCCATCCCCAATCTGCTGTCTGCCTCATTATCAGTGATGTGTGTGGAAGCTTGATGTGAATGTAACTAAACAACATGACGTTCATCTTGTGACAATCATATCGACGCAGAAGGCCAAAGGTCACGACACAGGAAACTACACAATGGAGAAGCACCTTCACCCGAGGGTCGTCAGGGAATCACTTGAAAATGACAGGACTTCTTCACTCCCTTTCGTTCTCTCACCCGCTCTTCCGCGGAAGGAAATCACCAAAGGTCAGACCTCGCCATTCCTAGATTGTGTGTGTGTGTGTGTGTGTGTGTGTGTGTGTGTGAGAGAGAGAGAGAGAGAGAGAGAGAGAGAGAGAGAGAGAGAGAGAGTGTGTGTGTGTGTGTGTGTGTGTGTGTGTGTGTGTGTGTGTGTGTGTGTGTGAGAGAGAGAGAGAGAGAGAGTGTGTGTGTGTGTGTGTGTGTGTGTGTGTGTGTGTGTGTGTGTGTGTGTGTGTGTGTGTGTGTGTGAGAGAGAGAGAGAGAGAGAGAGAGAGTGTGAGTGTGTGTGTGTGTGTGTGTGTGTG
>JADBJO010005218.1:15000-25000 GCA_016801955.1 Conus betulinus
TCAATTCAACTCTGCAGTTTCAGGCGCTTCTTGCCATGATTGCAAAACTTCAGCACAGATTCTGCTGTCAGTTCTTCCTTGTTCTTTTCAGCTCTGATTGGCATTTTATTGTTCAGGCTTGTCACAGACATTCTGTTCCTTTTGCTGTTCATGATGTTGTTCTGTGAAGAGAAAGCCCTCTCACAAGGCACTGAAGTGAGTGGAATCACCAGGGAGATTGTAGCAATGGTTGCAAAATCGGGAAACTGTTCAGCCTTTTCCTTGATGATCTTGGTGGAAATTTCTTGCAGGCTTAGTTCTCTGTTCAGGTTCTGGTAGAACTTGAAGAGCCTGTAGTCTTCCTTTGCTCTTTCTCCCTGTATTTGTGGAAATGCCTCTATAAGCAGCTGTAGGTGGTCTTCTCCATATGCCACAATCTGGTCTCTGGCAGCAGGAAGGTACTTGGGATTTAGCACCTTGTTCAGGGATTTCAGAATGACCATGTCATTATCAGGAAACCTTCGGGCTGTTTCCGTCTTCAGAGCATTTATAAAACTTTGGCTGGTGCTTTTGGTCTGTGCTTTTGGTGATCAGTGCCTGAAAAGTGGATGCCCTGGTAACCATGGTCATTGGCCAGGCTGTGATCCAGGGCTGTCATGTGTTTTCCTGGATGATCAGGCAATGAAGAAATGGCATCCATGGTTGCTCCTAACATGGTGCTGGTCTCTTCAACATCAATGATGTCACGCTGAAATGATTTGCTGCATGTTGTCAGGGGTTTCCAGCACATCACGGAGAAGACACAGCAGAGAGATGAATGAGTATGTCTTCACTTCCTTCAGCAGTGACAGTGCAAGTGCGGTGTCTCCAACCTTTGCTGTTGTGTCATGCTCCAGCATGAGAACAAGGCAGCCCCATGATTACTGCACTGCCACTACTGCTTCATGAAGTGACAACCATCTGACTGCAGTGGGCTTTTTGAAACTTCTTCACTTTTCATTCATGATCTGCTTCAGTTTTTTCAGTTCATTCACACGAACAGCTGAGTACTTAAAATACTTATACAGCCTCAGCAATGTTTTTCTTGCACTCTCTGTAGAGCGGGTACCTTCTGTGCAGCCCAGTGACAGACAAGGGACAGGCGATGTGCACAACACCAAACGCTGACTGTTGATGGATTCAGCCTCTTAAACACTGTCGTGACTCCAGTTTTACAACCAGTCATCACACTGGCACCATCTGTACCAAGACCCATAATTTTGTTCAATGGAATTCCCATTTCTCCAAGGAACACACGAATTGCATTAAAAATAGTATCAGCCTTCCCATTTTCTACTTCAACATTTCTGCCAAACTGAACACAAGGCAAACCATCTATGACTAGCTTGAAATATATGACCAGTCTTTTCTGAATTGCTATGTCTAAGCTCTCGTCCAGCATCAAACCCAGAAATCTAGAGTCATTGAGTCTTTCAGACATCCTGTCCATGCAAACTGTGGCAGCAGCCTGTTGCATCTCTTGGACTGCAATGTGACTGGTGTACCAGGCCTCCTCCTTTTGGAGAGCTGGGCACCATTTTTTTTCTGAAACAAACACCACACACACACACACACACACACACACACACACACACACACACACAGTCACACCCACACATCACATAATACACTGAGATGAGTAAAATATTTTTTCATCTCTCTCTCTCTCTCTCTCTTTTCAACCCTCTGTCTCAGTGTGCTTTTCTCTTTCTCTCGCTCAGTTGCTGTTATTTAACTATTAGCCACATAGGTGCTGGTGTGTGTCATATGTTCACTCAGCAAAAGTGAAAGCCCCCTTTGTCCGGCTCCCAAGAGCTTTCTTTTTGTACTTATTCTTCTTCTTTCCATTGCTATATTTATTGAAACTTATGAGAAAACGAAGAGAGCAAAAGAATCATTATGTAATATGTATTAGTAACATTTATGTTTTTATCTTGATTATTAAAACAGAAAACTGATAAATCATTCTCTGTTTTTTGCTTTTCTCTTAGTCTTGCATTGGAATGCAAATAAAAAGATTAAGCTGGCTGAAACATATTTACTAAAAAGGTCTTAATGTACAAACCTGCAGAGTAAGTAGTGCTTGGAATTTGGTGTCTGGGATGTCCTCCTGAGCCATCACTATGACCGTCTGCATTTGCGCTGTCATCGAGTCTGAAGCTGCTTCATACTGCTTTGTCAGGATACCGGCCATTTCTTGTTTCTGTTCAAGCATGCTTTTGCTGAGAAGATGGTCGTCACAGCTCTGGTGCCGAACTAGAGCAGACCTGTTGGAAGCAGAGAACATTTATGTTAATATGGCCAACACCCAACAAGCCCCCCCCTCCCTCTCTCCCACCTGCCACCCCCTTCCTTACCCTCCCTTATAAAAGCTAGGGCCTATGAACACATATAATACAATGACACACACTCTAAATACCTAGTGTATATTAGACAAGTACATATTGTCTCTTAACACTGAATACTCATACCCTCAATACAGAAATATTATATATGTGTATGAGCATAGTACACACACACACACACACACACACACAGAGAGAGAGAGGGGGGGGAGAAAGAGAGAATCATGCACACACACAGAGAGGGAGGGGTAGAGAGAGAAACAAATACAGCTATGCACATATCCACACACACCCACCCCCTTCCACCCCTACACACACATATGTAGGCTTAAAAACAACTTACCTCTGCATATTAACTGATCCAGAAAACGAACTTGTTGTCTCTGAGTCGTCTTCTCTGAACGGCACTGTGACCGGCCTGTTCTGTGCTGCCAGCCAAGCTTGTGTCAGCCTCGATTGCCGTATTTTTTGACACACTGTCAACATCACTGCTCTCCGAAAGTGCTGAAGCTGAAATCTCGGCTCTTCAACAATTATTTCGTCGGCCGTAGTCGTGGATGACCGAGTTTTCGCTTTCGAAAGCCATTGCAGAAGCGCCATTTTTAAATCAGTGCCAGACTTTCCTCGCGTGGCCTGTGCTGACGCGCGCAGACACTTGGGCCTGCACTGATGCAGGCCCGAGTGTCTGCGCGCGAGAAGGGAAGGGAAATAACTCGTGTTAAGCTTAGTGTCGTCTGCTCGCACTACTACAATCGCTTCATGGTGCTTGTAGCGCGAACAGTCTGAGGAGTCACTGAGACGCATGTTCGATAACGAAAAAAGTGTGCGTCACAATGACGCTCAGGGTCATAATTTCGTGCGTCAAAGTTGGAATTCTGTGCTTCATTTACGCACTCTCTCTCTCTCTCTCTCTCTCTCTCAACATGAAACAAATCTTATTTCTTGTTTCTTGAACAAATTTTTTTATGTATTCATCCATATGCAAAAAATATTTTAAATAGTTTTCCAAATTGTAAAGAAGAAACTATTTGCAAACTTCAAATGAAGAATAGCAGTTGCATGAATGCTTTCAGTGACCGTGCTGTCTGTGAAAAATTTACCTGTAAAGTTTTGTTTTGTGAGTTGAAAATGCTTTCTCTTGAAACTGCCCACTCACCTTGTTTACTGTTTAACATTCAATCAAGCAACTTGTCTGTGTTTGGAATTTATAAAGTACCCAGCAGTGCAGGGGAAAGAAAGTTAAATGAAGGCAATTTTATTCTTTTTGTACAAAAGCCAAACAGCTGAAATAGAAATCTGCTCATGCGATAGAATTGAGCATTATTCTTGCATTTTTAATGAATGATGCTGGCATGATGAGACTGAGTTTACATGTTAGAATTCTGCATGGTTATTATATCAGAACTACATACAATCTGTTGACTTTAAATAACCCAACAGCCAGAAGGATATTCCATGAAAAGTATTAAAACTTTTGATTCAGCTTGCTTGCACACTTTTTTTCCAAATGCGGTTATTAACCTTCAGATTTCTGCATCCTATATTGTTGCAGCACGAATACTTGACGTGTTTAAAATCAAATAGACAAACACGGGGAAGCATATTAGTACTCCTAGACAAATCTAAATACTGGAAGTTAGTTCAGCTTAGTTGTCTCCTGCATACCCTCGCTATGCAATCAGGAACTGAATATCAAACATTCTATAGAGCAGGCAAAAGGCTAATAAGCCTACACCAATATATGTGATATGAGTTAACAACTGGATTTCAACAGTCACCCACTCAATCATACGTCAAAGTAGACATTGCAGTTCCAGAAATGATTTGATTTGTACAGTTTCTGTTGTTTCAGGTATAGCATTGATGCCGCCATAGTGCTTCTCAAACGAGTCGCATGAAATCAGTGGGAAGAGGAGTACGAACACAGGAGACCTCACAAGTAAGTAGATGTTCATGCCATGTATAACTGAACGAGGTTGCAGATCATCATTATTCTTTTCTTGTATATTGGACAACTTTTGGCATGTTATTAAGTTTAGGCATAAAAGAACTGTCAATTAACATTGGGAAAAAAAGACATTAAAGTGGTAAGTAAACAGTTATTATCATGATGCCAACTAATAGCCGACATACTGAATGTACTCTGTCTCTGTAGCATCATTTTCATGTCAAGACGCTTTGCCAAGTGACAGAAACTGTTATATGATTTATATTTCAGAACATACGGGCATGTGGCGTACTGTAATTTTGTGCCCTGGACATGACGTCACAGCGCTGACGTCAGCAGCGGGCTATTCGAACGAGATTTCATTGGTGCTTTTTTTTTTTCCCCTTAAATGTGACTAAATCTGCGTGAGTATGCGTGATATCATGCATTATAATGATTTTATGTATTATTTTGATTCACATTTTACAGTGATTTTGCCATACTGTGCACACTTAAAACCGGGTTTACAGGACCTTTAAGACTGTTGCACAGGTTTCCCGCAGCAGGTGTCTGTATTTCTCGGGCCTGTGTGTGACGCTGAGATGTGTCAAGAAAAAACAAGATGCAAAGCATACTCCCAATCTAGATCTATCTTGAATACGCGTGTAGAAAAACGTCACAATCAAACATGCGTCATAATAAAAAAAAAAAAATTTAACTTCACAATCAAACATGTTTCATAATGTATTTTGACGCTGAAGTACTTTCCGAGATATTTCATAAAGAAGGAAACTGTTTTGGGCCGTTTTTAGCCGTTAGTAAACGGCTATTCTGGTAATCTAAAATATCGGGCATTATCCGTGACCCATAATGAACATACCTACAATTTCTCAGAAAGATCGGCCCAGAAGTTTTGTCTGGAGCGAGTGGAACACATTTTTACCACGGACAGACACGCAAACACACAGACAGACAGACACACAGACAGCATTTCTTCGTTTCCCATCGTGAAGTACGCCCTGTGCTATAAGAACTGGGAGTACAAAAAGCGTAGGGTGTAGCCCTGTCAAGTCGTACCAGACCGGAAAGGTTCTCTTCTTCTCTTCCTGCGTAGCTGCCTGCCTCTTTATCTGTTTTGTTCCCGTCCTCTCTTACTGGACTGCTGCCTGCTCTCTTCCAGAATGTCTCTCCTCTCCCTTCTGTATTCGTTTTCAGACTCTTTTCCTGTATTGCTGTCTGCCTCTTTTTCTTCGTGGCTGCCTATTCGTACATTTCTGCCTAACTCTCCTCTGCATTTCTCCTTTACTTAATTCATGTAGCCCAGTTTCAAAACGGAGAGACTGAGGGCGGAAAATGAAGCAAAATTTGGAGAGGGGGTTAGTTACCGCCAAGACAAACAGAGCACAGGACTAGACACAATGCATTTCGACCTCTTGGGTCTTCTTCAGGTGAAAACAAATAACATTTAGGACAATGACAAGAAGAACATGTAGCCACTTGGCTTCGCTCATGTATCGCAGTTTTCCCCCTTTCCTGTATTGGCACAGGTCTGCCTTCCTCGCTCCTGAAGAGTTGCCTGCCCCCCTACCTGCATGGCTTCCTGCCTGTCCCCACTCATTCCTATATACTGCTGTGTGTCTTTCTTCATGGTCAGCCTGGATTCCAGACTCAGGGGCTGACTGTGTCTTCTGTACGGTAGGCCCACACGAGTGGCGGCAGTATAAAACCTGCATGTACATATCTGTGAAGACAGACGACTGGTAGGTTCTGAGTGCAGTGATCTCCCTAGTTGGGAGTCTTTTTGGCTTATCATTGCTAAATGTTGCTTGCGCGTTCTGTGACCCAGATGATGAAGATATTGGGATCAGACTGCCCACACGAGTGGAAGCAGAGAGGATATGTTATCATTCTTTTAAGAGAGAGAGAAAGAGAGAGGAGAGAGAGAGAGAGAGAGGGCGGGGCGGGGAGAGATAGTGAGAGAGAGTGTGTGTGTGTGTGTGTCTGTCTGTCTGTCTGTGTGTCTGTGAGACAGAGAGAGAATGGTGGACAGAATGTTATTTTGTGTGTCCGTGCACGTGTGTGTGTGTGTGTGTGTGTGTGTGTGTGTGTGTGTGTGTGTGTGTGTGTGTGTGTGTGTGTGTGTGTGCGAGACAGAGAAAGAGAACAGTGGACAGATTGTAATGTGTGTGTGTCCGCGCACGTGTGTGTGTGTGTGTGTGTGTCTGTCTGTCTGTCTGTCTGTGAGACAGAGAGAGAATAGTGGACAGAATGTTATTTGTGTGTGTCCGCGCACGCACGTGTGTGTGTGTGTGTGTGTGTGTGTGTGTGTGTGTGTGTGTGTGTGTGTGTGTGTGTGTGGTGAGACAGAGAAAGAGAACAGTGGACAGACTGTTATGTGTGTGTGTGTCCACGCACGTGTGTGTGTGTGTGTGTGTGTGTGTGTGTGTGTGTGTGTGTGTGTGTGTGTGTGCAAGCGCGCGAGCGCGCACGCGCGTAGGTGTGTGTGTGTGTCTTCGCTTTGCTGCGCGTCACTATCACATCTCACACCGATATCGCAGATTGTGACCTCCACCACTTAATTTTTAGCTCCGTCAGCATTTTGCATCTCTGGAATTAGTTCGTGACCTGCTGATCTATATCTCGGAGCTAATCAGAACCTCACTAGTTGACTGCTTCTCCGAGGATTACAGGATTAACCATGTTACCTATTTTCAATACCTGCTCCTCCCTTCTCTCGGCTAATCCGCTGGTTTTTTTTTCTGTATTTTTATCAGAACGTGATGGTGGGATTTTGTTAATAAGGGCTATTTTCATATCATTTCATCAGAACGTGGTGGTTGGAGTTTGCTGATTGAAGTAAACCCAGGCCTAATTTTTCCGCAGTTGAATTTCTCTCTCTCTCTCTCTCTCTCTCTCTCTCTCTCTCTCTCTCTCTCTCTCTCTCTCTGAATTTGAATTTGCTCTCTCTCTTCTCTCTCTCTCTCTCTCTCTCTCTCTCTCTCTCTCTCTCCTCTCTCTCTCTCTCTCTCTCTCTCTCTGCATTCTGCATTCAGGATTCAGGATCAAAGTCATATTTGATCATGTTTCCTTTCCATTATACAACCTCGATTTGTTTTCTAATATTTGTGTTTATCCTTCTAGTTTTGTTTCTTAACTAAAATATACCAACAGATCAAACGGTAATGAAAATTGAAAACGAAAAAAAAAATTCGTTTTTTTTTTCCACTGAATTACATTATTTTATATTGTTGGTGTTCTTCTTAGAGTTAATGTTTACGACGAACTGTGATCCAGCTAAAATTGCTTGATAGGTTCCATGACTGAATAGAATTATGCCTGTTTCAAATGTTCTTAGTTTAAGCTAGTTGGCTACATTTCTGAGGGTAAAGGTCGGATGGAAGCAGCATGTACTCGCTGATCTCTAGCCCTTCGAAATAGAAATCATCATCATCATCATCATCAACATCATCTCCGTCATCATCATCATCTTCATCATTGTTGTCATATCTCTCTCTCTCTCTCTCTCTCTCTCTCTCTCTCTCTCTCTCACTCCTCTCACACACACACACACACACACACACACACACACACACACACACACACACACAGAGTTCCTGGCATATTATCTATGTCATTTTTTTTTTAACTTTTTTTTTTCTTTTCACCAATTTACAGCACCTTTGTCACACTTTGATGGCCATGCTTTCAGAACGTCTTATCTTTCTTCAAAGAGCAACGATGACCACATCTGTTTTTGTTCAGAATCTGAAATAAGTCTTTTATTTAAAGCGTCCGCAGTCGAGAAGGGAAAAAAAACACACAACATATCAAGATAGTACACCCGTCTTGATCTGCCATTTAAATGGAAACAGGCTTATTGCGGGAGTAGAGATACCTAGGAGGAGACACAAACACAATTCTGTCGTCTACATGTCTAGGTGTATCTCATTGCGACACCAAGTTGTCACAAGGTTGTCTTTCTTCCTTTTTTTTTTTTTTTTTTTTTCTTTTTTTTAACATACGGTGGTGAAAGTGTCACTACACCGAACACTAGATCAAAATAACCTGACGCTCTGTATCAAACGCCAAAACATTGAAGTCAGCAAGAAAATGTCCATTTGTAACAATACAACATACAGAGTTGCATGGTGCGTGAAAGCTGGAGAAAAAGAAGGGGATAAAAAAAAGGGGGAAAAGAGACCGCCTTTACAACAACAAAAAAAAGAAACAAGAAAGAGAGAAGAATAAGAAAAAAAAAGGAGGAAAAAAGAAACAAAAAAACAAAAGAAGAAAATAGTAAAAGGCGGGGATGGTGGAGGGATAAAAAGCAAAAACAAACAAAACAAAAAAAAATGTCACCAGGTGACTACAAACTTGTTTTTGCCATTGTTTTAAACTATACGTGTTGCTCTAAATGTTGCTTGTAAATATGAAGGAAACACCCACAAAACATTCAACCAACCCAACCAAACAAACAAACGAAATCTCTCTCTCCCTCTCTCTCTCTCTCTCTCTCTCACACACACACCACACACACACACACACACACACACACACACACACACACACCACATACACACTGTGTGTGTGTGTGTGTGTGTGTGTGTGTGTGTGTGTGTGTGTGTGTGTGTGTGTGTGTGTGTGTGTGAGAGTTGCTCAACCACTTCTGCCATTTTTTATCTTTCTCTCTCTGTCCCTCTCTTGTTCTCTGTTCCATCAACTCCATCCTCCCCCATCCCCCTTCACTTCTGTCTCTGTCTCTCTCTGTCTCTGTCTCTCTCTCTCTCTCTCTGTCTCTCTCTTCTCTTCTCTCTTCTCTCTCTCTCTCTCTCTCTCTCTCTCTGTCTCTCTTTCTTTCCTTCTCTCTCCCCTCTCTCTCTCTCTCTCTCTCTCTCTCCCCGTCTCTCGCCTCTCTCCCTCTCGCTTCTCTCTCTCTCTCCTCTCTCTCTCTCTCTCTCTGTCCCAATTCCTCTCCCAATTTCCATTCTTTTTTGTCCTTCCCATTTCCACTGTCATATATAGGTATCCGTGGAATACAGCGTTCTGGTCAGGGCATAGCCCTTCTGGACAAAAGACGGGGGCTGAGGGGTGTGCACCGAAAACACCTGAACATCGTCCCCTCCGTCCTGCACCCCCTTCACACCCCTGCCGTTCTCTTCAGCCGTGTCTCGACATGCTGCCCAGTACTCGCATCCGCTAAGATTGGAATTCGGTACGCTGCCCAGCCTCTGCTTCCTCTTCAATTTCCCCGCTAAAGATTTCGCGTCTCGTTCATCTGTAAGGGAAAAGTGTCTGCGATACGAGGTTCCGGTCTCTGGCGCACGTTGACAAGGTTCAGAGCGTCCGCCCGCGCGACTGTCGTCGCCGCCTTTGCCAGCGTAGCTCCGTCCCTGATCTCGTTCGCGTGGTGACGTAGCGACGTGTTTGTGACGTCGCTCGGGGTACAAGACGTCATTGTCCAGCACCGAGCGCTCCGTGCGTGACGTAGGAAAGTCCCCGTGCCAGTGTGGAAGTGAAGGGACGGGGAGAAAGCTGGAGATGTAAGACACGGCGTCTGTGCTGTCCTCCAGGCCGTACGACCCCACGATGGACTCGGCGAGGTCCTCTCGGGACTTGATGGACGAGCTCCTCCTCCGGATACGGCGGCTGTGGCGACGGTACATGTTGTCCAGGTCCTTGCTGACGGAGTTGCCCAGCACGTTGCTCAAGG
>JADBJO010005218.1:30000-37500 GCA_016801955.1 Conus betulinus
TAAAAATAACGTTCAAAATGTGCATATTTGAATCGCCCGTAAATGCGTGTGTGTGTGTGTGTGTGTGTGTGTGTGTGTGTGTGTGTGTGTGTGTGTGTGTGTGAGCGAGCGAGCGAGCGAGAAGGAGAGAGAGAGAGAGAGAGAGAGAGAGAATCTGCTCCACGTGCTAACTCGCGCATGTGTACCCATGCATGTGGAAGTGCTCGTGCGTCCAAGAGCGTCTCGGCTCACCACTACCTGTCGAAATATGGACAGTGGTCGAAAGGTCAGGGGGTCAGTGGCCTGCCAAATCAGCAGCAGCAGGATCACGTCCCAGCAGCAGCAAGACTCCGGTCATCATCAGCAGGCGACGGTCCCTGATGATCTGTGCACAAACCAGGACAGCTGCTTCAGTGCCGGTTGTAACGTGCATGGACCACTTTAGAGCAGGAAGAAAGAAATACGAAGAGGAGAAGAAGAAGAAGGAGAGAAAGAAACAAGGAGCCTAGAGAGGAGACGAAAAACGAGAAGAGAAAGAACAATGAAGAGGAGAAGAAGAATGAGAAGAGATACAAAGAATGAAGAAGAGAAGAAGAAGAATGAGAGAACGAAACAAGGAGCGAAAAGAGGAGAGAAGAAGAATGATAAGAGACAAGAAGAATGAAGAGGAGAAGAAGAAGAATGATAGACAGAAACAAGAAGAATGAAGAAGAGGAGAATAACAAAAATAAGTGGGGGAAAATACACGAGAAAAGTTAAGAGGGGGAAATAAGAATGAGAGAGGAGAAACGAGGACGAAGAGAGGGAGAAAAAAAAATGATAGAAAGAAAATAAGAAGAATGAAGGGGGGCAAATAAGGATGAGAGGAAGAAACATTAGAAGAATGAGGGAGAAGAACAAAAGGAGGGGAAACAAAAATAATTACGAGCAGGAAATGAGAGTGAGATGAAGAAAAAGAAGGATGAAGAGTACAGAAAAGGAATGAAAAGAGAGAAAGAAAAGGAATCATGAGGAGGTGAAGAAGAATGAGAGGAAAAAACAAGGATGAACAAAAATGGAAGATAGAACGACAAAAAATGATGACAGAGCAAGAAAGGAAGAAAAAGAAAAACAAACCAAAAAATGAGAACAGCAATAACGGTGACAACAGCAACACAACGACAACAACAACACAACGACGACGACGACGACAAGGAAAATAAAAACACAAAAAAGAAGAGGAGCGGGCGGAGGAGGGGGGGGAAACAAAAAAAAAAAGTGAAGAAAATGAAGCAGAAGAACAGGACCAGAACAGACAACACAGAACAGTAAACGCTCACACAGACACACACAACTAAAAATTAAAATCAGTAAACACTCACACACACACACACATGCACACACACACACACACACACACACACACACACACACACACACACATCCCCGCATCTCCTCACCATTCGCTTCTTCCCCGCGTTGTGGAAGAGCCTGAAGACTCTCCACGACTTGCCGAACAAGGGCCGAACAGCAGGCTGAAGCCGCTGGCCAGAGCCCCACTCGCGCCCTGCACACGGCGGAGGAGGCGGCGGAAAAATCGCTCAGAAAATAGTCCAGGCCATACAGGGCGCTGCAGATGCTGAGAAGCATCCCTCCGGTGGCGATGAAGAGGTTGAGGATGGGGCTGCTCATTTTGATCAACCTGTCCGAATTTCAAGAAGGAATGGTTATTAGTTCCGCCAGACGATACAAACAGATTACAGGACGAAACACAATGCATTTCGACCTCTTGAGTCTCCAGGCAAAAACGAGCAACCTTTACGTCATTGAAAACGAAGAACGAGCAGTCACTTATCTTCTCATATTCGGCGCAACCTCTTGGGTCTTCTTCATGCAAAAAACAGCAACATTTAGGACAATGAAAACGAAAGAAGCAAGAGGTTGCTCGTTCTTCGTTTTCGTTGTCCTAAATGTTGCTTGTTTTGCCTGTAGAAGACCCAAGAGGTCGAAATGCATTGTGTTTTTGTCCTGTAATCTGTTTGTCTGTCTCGTCTGGCGGAACCAGTACCGTTTTTTCTTTTTAGACTTTTGTTTCATTTTCCACCCTCGGTCACCCCGGTTTGAAACCAATCGGTCCAAGATGATAGATTTGTGTCAGGGGGGATAGAAGATCAGTTCGTTGTGAGTGTGGGGATATCTTCTTTCTCGTTCTTGCCGTGGTTGGTTCATCTTTCGGCCATTCGTCTCTCTTTTATCATTAAATATAGCCACATTCCGTGTGGGTTTACAATATTCATGCTATTTTAGCTCTGGTCACTATGAAGCGTAAGTGTAAAACATTTTATTTGTCCTTTCTTGAAGGAAACGTGTTGTGTGGAGAGAGACAAATTAAACTTGAAGATACTAGCATTTTGATTCTTCTAGTCACTGACTTCCAAACAAATCATACGAAGGTAGAATAACCTCGCAGATATCATGAAGTTCTGTTACACATAAAATACAGTTAAACTCTTATGCACGGACATGTCAGCTCCAGACATCATGGACTCAAATATTTAAACTTTAGTGTATTTAAACGCACGTGCGCGCATGCACGCACGTACGCACGCACACGCACACACACGCGCGCGCGCACACACACGCACACACACACACACACACACACACACACACACACACACACACACACACACACACACCAATATTAAACCTTTCAACTAGAAACCGCGTCATAGTAATATAAATTATGTGAACATTGAAAGGCCTAGTGTGAAATTAGAATAAATAGATAGTTAATACCCTCTCTGTGTGTGAGAGAAAGAAGTGCGGGAGGGGGTATGGAGCAGGTGGTGAAAGGGGTAGATCGGGTAGGGGTAGGGGATAGGTGAAGGGGGGGGGGGGAGTCGGGGTGGCAGAGCAGGGCAGGAGGGTGAAATGAGAATCAGAATCACAGCATAGTACACAAGTGTCGAGAAAATCATGACCTGGCCTGACATGTACAGGAGTTTGAAAAAATTAAATAATGCACATTTTGTATGACTGCTGAACATGCCTTATACACAGGTGGGCAATCTAGACTGTGATGCTGTTTCGATGATATCAATGTGTGTGTGAGCGCTTGGGTCTTATATCTATCTATCTAATTAGCTTTTTATCTATCTATCTATAGATGTGTGTGAGTATGTATGTGCGTGTGCGACTGCGTGTGCATGTCCGAGTGCGCGTGTGTGTGTGTGTGTGTGTGTGTGTGTGTGTGTGTGTGTGTGTGTTTCAGGTCATTTGATTCAAAACGTGTACTTACGTATGTGTGTGCATTTATGAGACACCCGAGGAAAATGTAGGCTGACTTAATGAAAGAAATGAAACGGCAGAGACAGATAAATAAGGACACCAAGGGAAACCTTAAAATAACTAAAAAACCACACACACACACACACACACACACACACACACACACACACACACACACACACACACACAATGCGTTCATCACAAAATACAGCAAAAATGTTAGATGTTTATGTGGTGAACAAATTTCTAGCAAACACATCATTTTTGAATGTCAGAGGTTAAGACCTATCTTACCAGTGATTTCTGAAAATTGTATTGAAGGCGTTCTCAAAAATGCATCTGGTTTGTTTAATATTTCGAAATGTTTACTTCATAGTCCTTTAGGACATTTGTTATAGACTAGTTGATTGTTTTTGTTGTTAATGCTCATTTTTTTTTTCTTCCTTAGCCAAGAGACATAAATACATACACACACAATACGGTCCCTCTCTCCCCTCCTCCTCCTCCCGATCCCCTCCCTCCCCCCCTCCCCCTCCCCCCGTCTAATATCACTATGTGGATAGACGTTAAATTGAAGACAACAACAACAACACACATACATACATACATACATACACACCTACAGAGAACAGAAACGGACAGACAGAGATGATAATTAATTCATGATTAGACCTTTGCCCCTCATAAATGATGCAAGTTAATTACAATCATAGAAGCATTCTAACAACTGCACGAACACGCAATTTACTTTCCTTCATATACCTGTTTTAAAATAGATGAAAATACCGCCATTTGAACGCTGAAAGAAATAGATGTCAAAGAGAGAAAGAGAGGAGGGAGGGAGGGTGAGAGGGAGCGAGAGAGACAGACAGACAGAGAGAGAAAGAGACAGAGAGAGGAATGGAGGGAGGAAGGGGAGCTGATTATTTGTTTATCCGTCTCTTCCATCCTTACCTTACCGCCCTCCCCCCACCCCCCTCATATCCCCCTCATATCCCCCCCCCCCCCCCCCCCCCCCCCCCCACACACACACACACACACACACACACACACCGAATCACATACCTGTTTCGACCGCAGACGACAATTGAAGAAGAAGAAAGCAAGGGAGAGAAGCAGGCTGGTCATCCCCAGCACACCCGCCTGCACCACCACCCCCAGAGATACCAAGCGTTCCTCCACTTTTCCTGTCCTCCGCCATTTTGTCACGTCACATCCGGTCTTGCCGTCGCTTCAGCCAGCCGTGTTGACTGAGAGCGAAACGAAATTTGTGGATGATAATAATGATGGCGATGTGTGTCTAGTTCAATAACACTATGGCGTGTACTGTTTGTTACTTTGGCGGTTAGTTAGTCAGCCAGTTAGACAGTTGTGGTTTGTTGAGGTCAGCCTCTATTTGTTTGGTTGGTTGGTCGATTGGTTGACTGGTTGGTTGGTTGATTGGTTGGTTGCTTGGTTGATTGCTTGGTTGCTTGTTTTTTTCATCCATCCGACCACACAGTTTATATCTATCCAGCGATCGGCTCCACAGGTCCATTTCAGGGCTTGTATATTTCAGCCAGTTATGTAGCTAGTCACTTGGTTAGTGACTTGGATAGTCGGTTGTTTGGTTGGTTGTTTGGTGGGGTTGGTTGGTTGGTTGGTTGGTTGGTTTGGTTTGGTTGGGTAGTTAGTGAGTTGGTCAGTCTGTCAGTAAATTAGTCAGTTAGTTTGCTAGCTAACGAGTTACGTGGCTGGCTGATGTATTGGCTAGATAATAAAAATCATCTGTCGGTATGTAAGTTGGTTCAAATTTTGGTAAGTCAGAAGATCAGAACAGGCACCATTGAGTTCCTGATCAGTTTTATGAGAGGAGGGAGAAAGGTAAACAGAGGGTGCGGTGGGGAACCTGGAGGATCCTTATCCAGTAGGGAGACGAGGGGTTGTACCCCAAAATGCCATTTTTGCCTGTCGGGGATGGAGCATCCAGAGAAGGGAGAGGAGGTTTGGGCGGGGGGGGGGGGGGGGGGGGGGGAGAAAACCTATCTGATGGGATAACGAAACCACGAAAACAACAACAGGCGTTGAACAGGGCGGCGGACATGCTTTTTCATATCGGTAGGGGAAAGGCCGGGGAGGAGGAGGAGGAGGAGGAGGAAAGTGTGCGAGTGCGGGTAGATGGGTGGAAAGGTGAAAAGAGAACGGGGTGGGAGGGGGGGGGGGGGTCGATCTCGCGGCAAGTGGCTGCGCAACCTGGCGCCGTAGGAGCCGAATGACAAGGCACACCCAGCCAGCCGAATCGTTCTCCACGCCTGACCTCCACACGTTACGTGAACTCGCCCACCGCCCTGTTTGATGCTGTCTCCGCAATCAGATTAGTTCCACATGCCACGGTGCTGCCACCACACAACATCAAAAGAGGTTCAAAGACGTGAAAGTCTTTGGTCTTTGGGTGTTGATGTCGATCTTCTTTGATGTTAATCATACTTACAGGCCATGCAAGCATTATACGAAAAAAGTTCAATGATATGACTCTTCTATGTAAGACCTAGATGCAACGTGTATGTTGCTCAACTGACTTTAAAGTGGAAAGGTTTTTTTTTTTTTTTTTAATTCGTGTAATTTGTTTAGTCGTTTTATGGCTTGCTATCTAAAAGTCTGTTGTTTATTATTCGGTCCCCCGCGCATTGGTTAGTGAGTCCGTTGTTCCCTTGATTAATTCGTCAGCAAGAAAGTGAGCAGCCAGTGAGCTGCTGAATCAGTGAGTCAGTCAGTCACTTGGCCATAGAGTCAGTCATATAGTTGGTTGGTTTGTTCAGTGGACTTATTAGTGGGGTTCTTAGTTTTTCTTTCTTTTTCATGTGTGAAGCGGTTTCAGCCAAAGTGTGCCCTTTTGTGGTCGACTGACATAATCATCAATTTCAAACGCCGATGCTGTCGTATTAGTCGTCATCCTCTTGTTGCCATGAAATGAGAAGATCGTCGTTCTATGAACATTGGAATACAACCATTACTACCGCCCGCCTCTATCACCGTCACCATCAGAACGCGTCACTACAATCGTCGAAATTATCATCGTCATTGCCGGTAAGATGGAGGTGTTCATGCTCACTGTCACCTCCTCACTTCACCTTGATCACGTATTCACAAAGAAAAGAAAAAAAAAAAAAAAATGACTGGTCAGACCCTAGCCAAAACATGGTGACAAATGCTTCCACGGTGAAAACAATAATGTGTAATCTGCTGGTACATGGTGTCACCCAGGTACCAGGGCGACAAATTTTTCACCTCGATGACAGAACAGATTGTCACCCGGAGTAACATTTTTAGCCTTAACATTGTTTTAAAAATCTCATTTGGTGACAATTCGTACCGTAGGTGGCATTTTTAACTGCAACAGCAGGTCATCGCAGTATCTCCATGCTCAGCTAAAGGAAATAGATATCATCGACCTACAGGTGATGGCAATATTTCCAAAGCAAAACATTCGCCCATACGCGCCCAATCTTGCCAATTACCTCTGTAACTACAGAAAAGTAAAAGTCACATTACTTCGTATCGGTCATATAGGTAACCATAGAAAGTCAGATCAATCAACCTATGTATCATTTAAACTCCATGGCAAAAAAAAAAAAAAAAAAAATCAGGCGCTTACACCTTCGCACCGGTCACCTCCGTAACCACAGAAAATTCGGACTTATGAAACCTTGCACCCCTTTTCTGATAAAACCTTAGAAATGAGACTTTTAAAGCTTTGTTTCACTTCTCTTCCAAAACCATGAAAATCAGACTCATAAAGCTTCTTGTCAGTATTTTTTTTTTTTCCAAAATCATATAAATTAGACTTATAAAGCTTGGAGTCAGTTCTCTCTAAAAACTATAGAAATCAGACTCAGAAAACTTTGTATCCGTTCTCTTCCTAAATCATTGAAATAGACTTGTAAAGCTTAATATCAGATTTCTCCCTAAAGCAAAGAAATCAGCGTCATAAAGTTTTTCTACCAGTTATTTTCCATACCAGTAGAAATCAGACTCACACAACGGTTCTTACCAGTTAGCTCATATCCATAGAAATCACACTCGGGATTTTCATATCAGCTATTACCATTACCACAAAAAATCACTTATATGGGCCTATAACTTCGTACCTGTTATCTCCGTAACTTATACATACATATATATATATATGCTGAACAATTAACTAGTGAGGGAAAACAAGTGCAGATTAACAATTCTTCCGTCATTATAGTAATGACTTAGCAAAGATTTGAA
>JADBJO010005218.1:42500-90000 GCA_016801955.1 Conus betulinus
AATTGACTTACGTGGTGACAACCCTGTTATGGCCCTCTGCGGTCGGCTGGGCTATAAGCAACATTACCTTACCTTCTTCTTCTCGCGCATTTCTTCTTCTTCTTCTTCTTCTTCTTCTTCTCCTCCTCCCCCCCTCCTCCTCCTCCTCCTCCTCCTTCTTCTTCTTCTTCACGCGCATTCTACTTCTCTTCTTCTTCTTCTTTCTTCTTCTTCTTCTTCATTCGTTCAGTAAAGTGCAGATATACCGCAGCCTTGATATCGTCCTTCCTGACCGGCTGAGCTGTAAACAACATGAATTGAATGATTGGAATATACTCCAGGTTCCTGACATGCACGGCGAAGCCAGATTCAGCGACCGGACTCACCTGTACATGACCCCCCATTACACCAACATCCTCCTTCACCTCTCTCACACACACACACACACACACACACACACACACACACACACACACACACACACACACACACACACACACACACACTACGTGTTGAGATAATGACAGAAATAAACCATGTCATACATCTTCTGTCAGCTAAATGCATTACAGTCACATTTTGCTGGGTACCTTCTCATTGTGGAATTTCAGCAAATGAGAGGGTCGATCAGGCTGCAAGAAACGCAGCCCGAAATGTCGAAGGATCAATACCACTTGACATTCCCTTAGATTCAAGTGAATGTTATTCTTTAATAAACGAAGCGTCCGGTAAAAAAAAAATCAGAAATGTATTAGAGAACTCAGAAATTAACTATTACAGCAACTGTATTAAACCCAATTCTGGAAAAATATATTGGCCTCATCAAGATTCAACCTTGTCTTCATACCTAGAGAAATACAAAGCTTAATGCACAGAATGCGTTTGAATTCACTTCGAACAAAATTCAGCAAAAATGTTAAATGTATGTGTGGAGAAAGAGTTGGAGTTGAACATCTATTAATTTACTGTCCAAGAGCAAAGGAAATTATTAGCAAAACTGGTGACGATACTCCATCTGATGGATCCGGTTTCCTGTCTCTATCTAGAGTATTAAATGACTGGTTTTATCTTTACACAATTTGCAAAAAGTTTGTTACGTAGTTCAGTTGGTATTTATCTTTAAATTTGTTTAACATTTTTTTGAGTGGTTAACCGTTCGTCGTCTTCTACACATTAATTGACCTGCATCGTACTACCTATCCAAATATGATTGACGGTGCTCAAGAACTGACAAAGTGGTCCATTGGACGCTCTCCCTATAGTTTTACAAATTGTGTAATTGCATTTTTTTTTTTCACTTTAAATAATGTTTTCCCGAGGTGCGGGGGGGGGGGGTTGCTTTATTTGTTATGGTAATTGAATCATACAGGCATGCATATGTTCACACAGACACACAGAGACACAGACACACAAACACACACACACACACATACAGTCGCGCGCGCGCGCGCACGCACGCAAGCACGCACACACATATACACACGCATGCGTGCGCGCACACTCACACACACTCACATCATCTGATATCACTTTTAGTGGGAAGGCGTTAAACTGAAGAAGAAGAAGAAGAAGAAGAAGAAGACAACAACAACAACAACAACAACAACAAACAACAACACACACACACACACACACACACACACACACACACACACACACACACACACACACACACACACACACACACATTTTCCCTGACATATCCGTGATTGATAACAATAGGATAAAATTTGTGAAATGTAAAGATTATTTAAATGTTTGTGTGAAACCTTGCATTGTGAGTCATTCATTGATGTAAAAAAACACGAATATTTTGTATGAGCAAATGAATGTGACGACTGAATGGATGTTGGATGAATAAAAGATTGATTGATTGAACAATGAAGTGGTGAATGAAAAGATTGAGTTGCGAAAAAATAATGATTGAATGATCTTAGAATGATGGATTAAAACTGTAAAAAAAAAAAATGAGTGCAGAATGCCCGTTTCCATGATGAAACGATATTTAGAATGATTGTCAAGCCTTCATTGATCTGTGGCATTTGTGACTGGTTGAGGGAGTGTTTGACTGAATGACTGATGTGTTCATGCCTTCATGGACATACAGGATCTTCGGTCACTCGATCGATTCACCGCACTTAAACATCCAAGCAGTCATCAAAAATGACATTCAAATAACAGTTTAGCAGCTTCATATCACATTATAATGATGTCCTCATGGTGACCATAGACACGCGCACGTAGCACACGCACGCACACCCTCGGTTACACTTTCGCACTCACACGCGCGCGCGCACATACGCACGCACACTATCCCCATCTGAAATCCAGACTCGTTCTTCACCCGGTTCCACCACACCGACTTTGAAAAATTGAGAGAGAGAGAGAGAGAGAGAGAGAGAGAGAGAGAGAGAGAGAGAGAGAAAGCATTCACACCGGATTAGAGAAGCGTACAAAGCCATCACAAACTGTAGAAAGAGCTCCAAAGAGGGAGAAAAAAAGGAAAAGGCAATACGAAGACCTGGAGAGCACCTGTGATAGCGGATTAGCCCACATTAGTCATCACTGGGAGCTTTATACACTTCAAGAGGGCTTAAGGTCCGCTCTGCAATCCCCACTTCAGACAGTGGACATTGTGCTGAAAGTTTGGGACAATCTTGAGAGTCCTGCTAATCCCTTCAGTGACCGATGCTTGTGGTTCTGCTCGCACGTGCGCTCTCGCGCTGCTTCGAATACATGTGTGTACACGACATACGCATATGCGCATAATCATACAGTATGCAAATGCTGTTACTACGTGTATGTATGGTATAGGCACATGCTCACGAAGTCACGAGTTTGGGGTCATAACCAGCATTAAAAAGAAACATCATGTGAGATTTTTTAAGGGAAAGTGATCATTTATTTTCTACCATATAATATTTATTTTTGTTCAGCTCACTTTGATAAACACATTAATGTGATTTATGAATCTTTCATAGCAACCTTCATCCATATGCTGATGTCATCTGCATACAGACCGAGCTGCATTTCATTTAAACACAGAATTGTGGGGGATTGTTTTTAAATGTCAGAGTATAAGTGTAATTACGTATCCTGAGGGATACTCATTTTTCTTGACTTAAGATTAGAGGAAGAATACCAATTTTAATTTGGACTGACCTGTCCCTCAAAAAAATCTTGAAATAGTTGTAAATTTGGCCTGATAGTCCAATGTGTTTCAGCTTGTGCATCAGTTTTCTTACCAAATCTGATCGAACTTGCCTTGGCTAAATCAATCTTGAGCGGCCCAAGTGTTCTAAATTGTAATCTTGTGATACTTGTAATGGAATCCATACAATAATGTTCCAAAGAGGGCGAAGTCATACTAGAATCCATATACTCGTTTCTCAAAAAGATCTACGTCCATTGCTTCCCTTATATAACTGTAAGCATTTGATCTTTTCAAGACTTCAGAAATTAAACAACAAAAAGACGTCGCTATTTAGCCATCGTTTTCTACAATTCTGACCGGGAAGTAACCGATGTTTGTTTTGATATTGATCATACTGACCTAAAGAAAAACGATAGTCTGATTTTATCAGCTGTTGTAAAATCTCACCAACAAGAAAATGATTACGATCATCTGAAAATTCTTTACAGATGGATCTGTTCTTGATAATGGCGGACAGAATCATCCGTTGTAATTCCCACACCAAGAATTGGCAAATCCTAACACATTGGGAAAGAATTATTCAGATTTTTTGTTTGTTTTGTTTGTTGTTTTTTGTTGTTCGTAGAGCTGGTTGCTATGACGATGGCCTTGAATTATTAGGTATTTCCATCAGTATATTCCAAGTGCTATTTTGAAGAGACTCGAAATCTTTGATACAAACAATGCATTCTTTTAATTCGAAGATTGCGAAGGTTAAAGACGAACTTGTGATGGGGATCAGTCATCTCATCCATGTTCTTTCAATACGAGGAACTCCTATTACATTTTGTTACGTACAGTCATTTTCGTGAGTGTTTGGAAATGGGCGGCATGATCGTACTGCTTTAAAAAGTTTCGTTAAATATAGAACCTCCGCCAGAACTAACATTCCTTTAAGTCTTCAAGAAGGCTATCATGCACTGCGAAGAATCTTGTTAGAATCACGTTGACAATATAACAGCTGGATCACTCTGTAAAGAGACTTTTATCTGTTATTCAAATGACTGTACCAATGAAACTAAACTGTTCATATGCAGATTTCGATTGGATGCTCCCAAACCCAAATTTTATATATGCTTTTGTGGTTCTGATATAATTCCAAATCTGCGTACTTCTTCATGGTGAATGCTGAAACTATTTTACCGAGATCTTTGATATCACACTAAGATTTTGTTTTTAAACACATACGAGCTGGTAAGGATTTCATGGTTACATGTGTTTAGTCAAATAAAGGGTTCTGTTGGCTCTTTACTTTTTTGTTGTACAGTTAGTTTTTTTTTATTTTTCTCTTCAACTAAAGTTGCCTTTGATGTTGCTGTTGTTGATTTTGCTTCTTCTTGCTTTTTTTTTGTTTTTTTTTTTTTTTTTTTTTTTTTTCTTTTTTTTTTTTTTTTTTTTTTTTTTTTTTTTTTTTTTTTTTTTTTTTTTTTTTTTTTTTTTTTTTTTTTTTTTTTTTTTTTTTTGGTGATATAAAAACGGTTAACGATTCTCTTAAGTATGCAGTGTCAAAGTAGGACACAAACATAATGCACGCGCCCATGCATCGGCACATACACTCGCACACACATATCTTGACATATTGTTCACCTCATTTTCTCTTTCTGTAATCTCTAACGCTTTCAGTCTAATATCACTGTGTGTGTACAGAACGCTGATAGATGATGTTGCTTATAGCCCAGCCGACCACATTAAAGAAAGAACGCGCAATTAAAGAAAAGATCTCTCTCTCTCTCTCTCTCTCTCTCTCTCTCTCTCTCTCTCACACACACACACACACACACACACACACACACACACACACACACACACACACCACACCACACACACACACACACCCCACGGCTTCAATAACGCCCTCAGGGGAGGCTCGGAATTAAGACAAGCGAGCCATTGTTCCGCACTAAAAATCACACTAACAGCCAGAGGCAGCGAGATTAATGAGCACATGGTCTCCGCCAGTTTAACGCCTGGGCTTCCACAGGTTTCTCCAAACAAACGGATTCTGACGTCCGCGGCCTGTTTAACGGTAAAGCCTTGTGACAGGACCGTTAGGTGGTACCACTCAGTCCATTAGTTACACCCCGGCTTATCGGGCATCCACGTTGGGGGGTATAACAGACCGCTCAGGAGAGTGAAGGAAGGGAGGTGGGAGTAGGGGAGGAAGGGGGTGGTTAGGGTACATGGGAGGGTAGGGCTATATAACCGCACACCAATGCCATTATCGTCACAAAACATGACAGATTGGAGGCTTTTTTTCCCCCTCTAAATAGTTGGACACAAATTCGTAACCCCTGACAGCTAACACGGCGCTCTGTCACTGAGTCAATGGGTTGTGTTGTGTCCAACCCAAAACCTTTCTCTACGCACGGGGTGGGGATGGGGTAAGACACGGAGAGAGAGAGAGAGAGAGAGAGAGAGAGAGAGAGAGAGAGAGAGAGAGAGAGAGAGAGATTACCTATGTCTATAGTGGACTTAAGGAAGTTATAGAATTATGGTAAAATTCGCCATGTTTTATTTGCCTTCTGTCTGTCTGTCCGTATGTGTGTGTGTGTGTGTGTGTGTGTGTGTGTGTGTGTGTGTGTGTGTGTGTGTGTGTGTGTGTGCGTGCGTGCGTGCGTGCGTGCGTGCGTGCGTGTGTGTGTGTGTGTGTGTGTGTGTGTGTGTGTGTGTGTGTGTGTGTGTGTTCTCTGAGCGCGCACATGAGTGAGAGAGAGAGAGAGAGTGTGTGTGTGTGTGTGTGTGTGTGTGTGTGTGTGCGTGCGTGCGCGCATTCGCACGTATCTGTGATTCGCACGTAGAGAGAGAGAGAGAGAGAGAGAGAGAGAGAGAGAGAGAAGAGAATGAGAGAGATGACAAAGGGTGTGTTTACATGAACCTGATTATGTTCATCAGCCATTTCCAGTCGACAGAAATGAAACAATAGCAACAAAACATATCAATATCCATAACGATACAATTCTAGAACAGGACAACACTCTCAGTGAAATTTAACTGTCGGGTGAGGATATTGCTAAGGTCATGTAGTAACTTCATTCAAAAAGTTTTATCGTCAATTTTTTCCGTGCATACACATTTCATTCCTCCCCCCTTGGTTGTTGGTTGCGTGGTAGTCTTGTTTTCTGTTTTGTTTGTTGCTGTGTGTTGTTGTTGTTGTTTTTCTTACACAAAATCTACTAACAAAATGTCAGTCTCTTCCGTTAAAGCCGTGTAGGTCTACTGATTCAAGAAAACGTTCAAATTTTTTAAACAGTAAACGAGTGGGGTAGTTTTTTTTGCTCCCATAAGGAAACCTAACACAGAATTTCGTGTTAGGTTTCCTTATGGGAGCAAAAACTACCCCACTTGTTTACTGTTTATTGTTTTACTGTTCCCTGCCTCATTTCCTTTTTTCAAATTGTTTTAGTTCAACTTGAAAATGGGAAGGGATTTTTTTTAACAATGTTATTTTCCTTTTTTTTAATTTGATTCAGGTCTACCCACTTTCATGGACTCATTAACAATTAGTATTACTATGATTGCACCTCGGACGTACGGGGTTGACAAAACATTCTTCAATCACAAATCGTTTCCCACTTTTCCTTCAACTGTCAACCACGTGTACAATTACCGCCCAGCGAAATCCTCACGCTGTTGAAGTTCTATATGGGTCAAAATTCCCACATGCTTCACACATTAATGAAACAGGAACCCGGATTTGCCATTTCAACACACCCCCCCCCCCCCCCCCCCCCCCCCCACCCCTGCCCCCCACCCCCCATGGCTCTTAACGTCTGATTTAGACGTTGATTCTGACCCTGACAGCTCAACAACAACAAAAAGAAAGAAAAGAGTACTCTGCCCTGACAGCTTAGTTCAACAGCTGTTGGCAGGAGGGGAAGGACGGCGGAGGGGGGGGGGAGGGAGTGGAATGGTGGTATGGGTGGGCGGAGAGGTACAGGAGGACGGGTAGGCGCTGCAAATCATGAACGAGAACCGTCCAGTCTCTACTACCTAAGACCACTCCTCGCAGGTGGTCGGAGCGTACAGAGGTATTTGAATCCGTGCACCCCATTAGACCTACCCGTTACCCGCCACTGCTACAATGAATCTGTGGCTCGTTATGAACATGGATTGCAGTTATGGATATAACCCAGAGTTGTTTAATTTAGGTGCCTGGTTCCTTTTAGATACACACACACACACACACACACACACACACACACACACACACACACACACACACACACACACACATATATATATATATATATATATATATATATATATATATATATATATATATCACTACGCATTAATCGCCCACTCCTTTATTTGGGTTGAACTCGCTTATCCGAGTACTACATTCCCATGTAGACGCCTATTCTCCAATATCGTTTTAAACAACCCTAGCATTCTGCAGTTTGAATTATTTCCTGACAGTTCTCTCATCTAGCTGCCCATCTCTAACTCGTGGAGACAATACCTCTTTTGAATTGGCTGAGGTTGGGGCCGCCGTAACCGACTCTCTTACTCCTTCCATGTTAGGCAGGAGACTGTTTGATTGACCAACAGTGTGTGTGTGTGTGTGTGTGTGTGTGTGTGTGTGTGTGTGTGTGTGTGAGTGTGAGAGAGAGATGTGAGAGAGAGAGAGAGAGAGAGAGAGAGAGTTTGTTCTTTTCTTTAATTTGTGTTTTTTGCTTTAATGTGGTCGGCTGGGCTATAAGCAACATTATCTATCTGGCGTTCTGTACACACACAGTGATATTAGACTGAAAGCGTTAGAGATTACAGAAAGAGAAAGTGAGGTGAGCGTATGTGTGTGTGTGATCACTTTTTTCATAATCCTATGATTGCTGAAATGAAATGTATAAAGTGACTTTTTGGACAACATAACGGGAGGGGGGGGGGGGGGGGGGGGGGGGGGGGGGGGGGGGGGGGGGGTATTCTTCTCTACAATGGAAAAATACCATGGGAATGCCCATCTCTCGGCCTTTTCATATTGTTGTCATTTTTTTTTTCTTTTTTGCAGATGCATTGGGCGTATTGTATCCATTGAAAATGCTCACCCTTGTCACGCATGCCCTGTCACGCCCTTCATCCGCCCATTTGCCCCATTACGTCCACCCACGTCACACCCTTCATCCGCCCCCTCTGCCCCAATACACCCCCACTACCTAACGCCCTTCATCCGCCCCCTCTGCCCCAATACCCCCCACTATTTAAACGCCCCTCATTCGCCCCCTCTGCCCTAATACACCCCACTACTTAACGCCCTTCATTCGCCCCCTCTGCCCCAATATGCCCACCCACGTTACGCCAGTCATCTGCTCCCTCTGCCCCAAAGACGCCCATCCATGTCACACCCTTCAACAGCCCCCCCCCCCCCCCCCCCCCCCCCCCCTCCACTACAGTCCTATCCATGTCACGCCCTCAAATTGACGCATTCCCTCCCCCTCTTCCCTGTACCCTAGCCTATATCATTAGCTAAAAATGCGCGCCCCCAACCCCCACCCATGTGAAGCCCCAAAATCTGCATTTCCCTGTCTACCCACCAATGTGACATCCTGCATCGGCGCCCCCCCCCCCCCCACACGGATGTTACAACCTGCATCCGCGCCCTCCATCCCCTAACCCATGTCACGCTCTGTAATTGCACCTCCCCTGCCCCTGTCCCATTGACCATGCCACGCCCTGCATCCGCCACTACCTTACCCCCATCCTTGTCACACCCTCCATTCACGACACTGTACCCATGACATATCCTGGATCCACCTCTTCGGTGTCCCGCCGCATGTCATACCTGCATTCACTCGCCCCCCCCCCCTCCCCCGTCTCATGTATGCCTATAAATGTCGCGCCCTTCGTACATGCTTCTCCTTTTTCCCCCCCCCCCCCCCCCCCATCCTAACCCCCCCCCCCCCCAATCCTCCCCAACCCCATCCACTCTGCTTACCAAACCATATCACACCCACCCATGTCATGGCCTGCGTACATGCTCCTTCAATACCATTATGCCCACCTATGTGCATCCATGTACCCCACCCCCTCCTTTTCGCTCATCCATTATCCTCACCCTTGTGCATCAAACGCCCCTCCCCCCTCGCCCCCCCCCCCCCCCGCCCCCCCCCCCCCCCCCCCCCCCCTCCTCCTGCCCGTCCATTTCTCGTGCTGCATCCGCTCAACCCCATCCCCCTCCAGTTCGCCCATTCGTGTCACGCTCTTAATCAGCACCCCTCTGACCAATACGCCTACCATGTCACGCCCCTTCATCCGCCCCCTCTGTCCCAGCATACCAGCCCACATCAAGCCCATCTGCGCTTCTGTTTCACTGCATATTTTAGTCCTCACTCACGGCGAGGACTGTACGTAAAAAAGCGCATCAGTGCTTATCGATTATCCTCGTAAATAAAGAATTTTCTCTCTCTCTCTCTCTCTCTCTCTCTCTCTCTCTCTCTCTCTCTCTCTCTCTCTCTCTCTCTCTCTCTCTCTCTCTCTTCAAGCCCGGAATCTCAAAGTAAATGGTGCATAGTGCTAGATACAGAACTGTCAACAGAAGTGTTTTAACTTGTCCATTATGTAAAGAAGCAGACGAAAACGAGACACATTTGTTTTTGTTGTCCAGCACTCACACGCATTCGTGAAAGCTTTATAAAACCTAAATATTACCAACAACCCTCTTTGTTCGAACTCAGTTTACCAATGTCCTCTCAAAAGTCTCGGGATGTACGAAATTTTTGTCAGTTTATCTTTATAAGGCTTTTAAAGTTTAGAGAACACACAATGTCTTAGGAATATACGTTATTAATTTGTTTTTGTCTCTTTTCTGTTTTACGTATGGTTATTGGTACTTGTTATGACTTTTTTTTTCCTGTATGTGTTCTTGTTCAGGGTTGTTGTTGTTTTTTTTTGTCTTGATAGAGTGCTTACAATGACGTTCACATACCCCTTCACAAGGGGCCATGGCCTATTGTAAATAAATCATCCGACTCCGACTCCAAATCTCTCTCTCTCTCTCTCTCTCTCTCTCTCTCTCTCTCAGAGTTGGACCCCCAGTTTCCTCCTTTCTTCCACTTTCTTTTATTCCTTTTAAAGTGCAAATGTAAACAGTACAATACACTATTTCCTTTGATTACACATTAAATCGTGGGAAAGTTAGGTGTGCCTGTGTTTACGTTTGCGCTAGTGGCTTTGGATATTGTTGTTGTCGCTGTTGTTGTTGTTATTGCTCTGTTAACTGCGAATGAATCCAGTTGTCCGGACTTTCATTTGTTTCAGTGTCCGTTGAAATTGTTAATCGTGTCTGGTTACTAAATGCAGTCCCTATAATTCCTGAGTCCTGGGGTGAGGGGCGATTTCTCTCACTTTATAAGGGCGTAGGAGTGTGGGGGTTGGGGGAGGGGGAGGGGTAAGACTGTCCTATCCTCCACTAGAATTTTTTTTTTTAATGAATTAAAAAAAAAAAAAAAAAAGAAAAACAGTGTGGGAAAGGGTAGGAAGGGGAGTGGCTGGGGGGGGGGGGGGGGGGGGGGGGGGGTTAACTCGAGGCGGGATGGTGTGGGTGATCCTCTCCCAAAAATTTGGCCAATTTTCTCACACAAATACCTCGACAGACCTCTTGCTTTATTGGGCGAGGAACGGGGAGAGAAAAGGCACAATAAACAGTCTGTGGGTCCGCCACATGGCAAAAAATACCAGTCGGGCACCCAAGGCCACCACCCTTCTCCGTTTTAGATCTTTATTCAATTACACTGTGTCGACGGGCCGGCGTTACAATAGGCCTAGTGTGATCGCCAGTCTGAGACAGTAGAGTTGTCTCACCTTGTCGACTATCTCCAAAAGAAAGGTGGATAACTGTTGAATGTAGCTTCCGGTGCATCAAAGAGATGGCAGACGATTTTCGATTTCTTTTCCTTACCTTGTTATTAGCCACCTGTAGTCATGTCTAAGTGTAAGATGCGATTCATTGTCATCCTGGCAATACTATGCTACTGTCCAGTGTTTGGTCAGCTTGTTGTTAACGTGAAAAACAAAGGAGATGAGGTGATTGTGGAAAGTATTCATGCCAACACGACTTCGGACACGGTGACGTTGGAATATCTTTACACTGACGGGTCTCTCATCACACACTTTTCATCGATTTTAAATCTGTAAGTACTAGTATTGAACTCAAGGTTCATGATGTGAAGTAAGTACATGGTCGTGATTATTATTTTGTTAAGTTTTATGGGTCCAACTTATTTGTAATGAAATGTGCACTTTTTTTGCAGTCGCAGTCCCAGAGCTCTCTACATAAATTTCGTTGTCTTAACTAAGCCCAGATTAATCTAATGCATAACAAATTTTCATACACATGAAATTAACAGCAGGTAAATACAACAACCATTCTTCAATATCATTGTCACAAAATATAACAGGTCTTACGGTGTTTGCTATCAATATTTTAAGTGCTCATTTATTATTGGCTAAGTCCACAATTAGAAGCCCCCACACCCCATCCCCCCCCACCCCTAATCCCTTGCCCTTTGCCCTGAACTATTGATTTTAAGCTCTCTTGAAATCTTTAACCAATTTTGCCTGTTAGAGCACCAATCGGTGGCATTGAAACTAAGGGGGGCATTTGAATTAGGTTTATGTTATATTATCAGGTAAAAAGAGACTATCAACATTCTCAATGAAGGTTATTGTCAGACAGTGGACTCGCAGGCTATGATTCGGGGGGTTGGTGCATACTAATTTCAGACTGTGTCTATTACTAACAATAGTGGCAACTGATTCTGCCCCCGCAAATGTCACTGTCTGAGTCAGAAAGTATTATGGTGACAGATGGTACTGGTACTATAGTTTTTGTCAGCCAGTTTGATAAAACATTGTGTTTTGTCCGGCACGACATTGAGAAAATCTATTAGATTTTCCAGAATTAAGTTGTTTGCAGACCTACTGGTAGGTGAACTGAGGTTGGATGAATTTGACTGATACAGCATAAATTTCTTAAAAATATCATATCTGGATCAGCAGATGAATATCAGTGTTCTGTTACTGAAATATATATGTGTATGAGTGAGAGTATGTGTGTGTGTGTGTGTGTGTGTGTGTGTGTGTGTGTGTGTGTGTGTGTGTGTGTGCATTTGTCTGTGTCTGTGTGTTTTGCATGGTTTTTTTTTTTTCATACAAAAATTTTGTGAAAAATCTAGGGCTTCAAAACCACTAGCTTGAGTAGTATGTATAATGTTTTACTTTAAATATTCATTCCTGTTTAATGAACATTAGAGACAAATCATAAGAAAGTAGTGTTTTCCTTTCTTTCTTTTTTCTTTCTTTCTCTTTCTTTTTCTTTCTTTCTTCTTTCTTTCTTCTCTTCTTTCTTCTTTTTCTTTCTTCTTTCTTTTTCTTTCTTTTTTTCTTTCTTTCTTTTTCTTCCTTCTTCCTTTTCGTTCGTTCGTTTTGCGTTGTTTGATTGTTTGTTTTTTTTGTTTGTTTTTACTTTTAACTGTCTAAAAAAATGAAGTTTGGTTATTACATTATGTGTCATCACTGGACATAGATTATAACAGATTTTGAAAACATGAATGCTTGATAAAAGTTTAAAATGATCCCATGTTTTTTAAGGGCTGTAAATAACAACAATTTCGAATGATTGCTGAAGTAACAAAGAAGGCAGATAGGCCACTGCCATGTACATCCCCCCCCCCACCCCCCCCCCCCCCCCTCCCCCCCCCCCCCCCCCCCCCCCCCCCCCCCCCCCCCCAGATTGTCGTCAATGAGATCAGATCTATCAGGGAATGTTAGACAAGTGACAAAAGTCCGCAAGGACATGTAAAACTCTAAGTTTATTCAAACCTTTGGGTCTAAAGGGGTCAAGGGAGGCACTTTGATGGTGGGAATACCAAGCTGAACTTGAAGGACGCGCGCAGTCTTGGAGATGGTTGAAAAAACTAGGATCCTGTAGGCCCCAAGGACTTCTCACTGACCAGTGGAAGTAAAGCACATCTTTACATGAACTGATATTGTTGAGATGATAAAATGATGTCATTGTGAAGCTGATTTGGACGTAAATGGACAGAATGGTTGAAGATCAGAGGCTGATGATTATAAACCCAGTAAATTTTTGAAGTTGCTGTGAAAACTGTAGTCCATTTACCTGGAAATGGACCAAAGTTGATTGGCAGGCTAAAGACTGTTAAGAAAATTTGAAAGAATGTAGGCACATAGAACTTACAAGAATGTTCATAGCCATGGTGATGCATAGACTATGCATTACTGTATTAGACAGTGGAGAATGCGAGACGACATGGCAGGGATACAGGGAAAGAGGAGAGGCAGGACAAAAGGGTTGGATAGAGTGATCCTTAATTTTAACAGTAGGAGTGAGTGTGAATACAGAGAAAGGCTGTCCAGAAGAGAGAGGACAAGTTCCTAAACTACATGAATCATGAACTTCAAGAAGAGAGAGAGTAGAACACTCACTCTTCAAGACAAGTCCCAAGACTTGAAGGTGACCACAGCAACCTTGTCCTGAACCTGGTGATAGAAGGTCTAAGGCATTACCGTTAATCCAATAAATAAATATATATATATTATATATATATATATTCAATTATAAAATAAACAAAGCTTGCTCAAGATTATGTCTTAGAATTAGATTGAAAAAATAGGGGGAGAGATAGCATTCATATCTGCAGTGGCAGATAATTCCACCTAACTAACACCGTAACAGTATGTGCTTGAGTGGGTGAATGGGGTATAATAAAATAAATGCTTCTCAAAATGAGCCTTCAGCAACCTTATAGTCTCCAAGGGGGAGACAGTAGTCTCCAATAGAGAGAAAACTCACTAACATGTAATTCCTGGTCAGATACCGGTATTTCAAAACCTCGTTGTTTTTCCTCAGTGACCGCGGAAAAGTTGTAACTTGACTCTTCTGCCTTTTTTCATTTTAAGAAGAATGCTATCCCAGAAAAAGGCTGGTGTCCAATACCATAGTATGTTTGTTGAGTTTTCAAAAAAAACTAACCAAAGGTGCCACGTAAGAAGCAAAAGAAAATCATGAAAGAGCAAAACAAGCTACATTTTCTTGTGAAAAGTAGAAAATAAAAAAAAATAACCTCTTAAGACACAAGTGCTGAGGGCCAGTTCTTGGAATGAATCTGCAAGGGACTAAATTACAATGAACTAATAAATTCCAAGGATAAGTACCAGCACCGTTCCAACAACTTACAGAGCAGCTAGGTGTTGCAATGACTGCAAGAAATATTCAATTATATTTATAAACATAGCTTGCTCTTATGTCACTGCAGATATGAATGCTTATCTCCACCTATTTCTTCAATCTAAGACATAAGAGCAAGCTTTGTTTATATAATTGAATATTTCTTACAGTCATTGCAACACCTAGCTGCTCTGTAAGTTGCTGGAACGGTGCTGGTACTTATCCTTGGAATTCATTAGTTCATTATATATATGTGTGTGTGTGTGTGTGTGTGTGTGTGTGTGTGTGTGTGTGTGTGTGTGTGTGTGTACTGCCTGTCCTGTTTCAGAGCTTTGTTAGCCTTAATAGGATGTCTGACACTTTAAATGGGGTTTGGTTCCAACTGACAGTAAGAACTAAGATGCTCAAACTCGCTGGAGGAGATTTTCTCTTTAGAGTTAACACAGAGTGAAAACTCCAGTCCCCTGTAGTCCTTTGGATAAGTCTTTAAAATGAAGTCCCATGCATTATGAACACATTGGAAACTACGAAAGTCTTGCATAATTTTTTTATGACATCCCATTCTACCTTCAGGAGAAGAGTAAATTATTATGTGCTGGTGAGATGTGTTACACAAAATGAAGACATGCAGTGATGCACACTTTTCGTGTTTAGATATCGTTCCCTCGGTTACAGTATGGCTAACTTAATGGTAGGTTTAAAAAAAAAAAAAAAAAAACACTTGCATATTATGGAAGAAACTCATCAATCAGTGGTGACCCTGGCAGTTCGAGTCAAGGAACAAGGAAAGAAATGGACAGGCAAGAAAAAAGTTTACATCATAAGATCTGAAGATGCCAATTACAACCAAGTGTGAAAGTACCTAATGTTTCTAAAGTATCAGGGATTACCTATTTAAAAAAAACTATTTTAGACTCTCACGGCGGGAAGTTGACCATGCAACTATTGCAAGATGGTGTGGAAGAAAAGAACATGCAGGCTGCAGCTGAAATGAAATTTTATGAACAAAAGGTATTTCTGACTAGTTGTGATGCTACGAAGTATGAGCTACTGGTGATGGAATTTGTATTGTGTTAACTAACTATTTGTGTCCCATTGTTTCAGGAGGCCCAGCTGTTCCGGGTGATCATGCCCGGAGAGGAGGAACTGGGAGTGACGGAGCCACAGACCATATGCTTCATCACCCGCTTCAGTCACAGTGACTTCATCTCTTCTGATGCCATGTCCAAACTCAGACAGGTAAACAGGGAGGGCGCCCAGGAGAACTCAAGACTCCTGCCATGATCAAACAGGTGCCTGGACCTGCCTGCCCTTTAATCCAGGTGTTCCCCAAATTTTTATGGGTCTGTGGGTGGGCCTCTTTCCATCTTTCCACCATGAGTCATGAAGATCGGTTGTCATAGTGTTTGTTTATTCTTGCTAGGAGACAGAGCAAGAACAAACCAACAAAGCATGTGAAAATATGTAAACCGCCTTGTCTGAGATGTTAGCAACAACAACAACAACAAACAACAAAAAGAAAAAGAAGCAGTTGATTGCCATTTTCAGAATGATGCCGAGTCATGGTGATTTGGTTTTTTATAGTAGTTTAACCCCTTTACACTCTGTGAGTTGATTTTAACATGGTGACAGCCCAGATGTGGCCCTTTGCAGTCGGCTGGGCTATAAGCAACATTACCTTACCTTTACCCTTTACATTCACAAATATATCTTGTCTTTGTATACCAAGCTTATCTCAGATGCCTTGGTATGTGCAGAGATCTTGTATGAACCAGTTTTGTCTGGAGAGTCTCTCATCAAACGAAAGGTAAGAGTGGTCCAACATACTTCTGCCACACAAAGAGTGGTCCAACATACTTCTGCCACACAAAGAGTGGTCCAACATACTTCTGCCACACAAAGAATGGTCCAACATACTTCTGGTCCAAAAAAGTGGTCCAACATACTTCTGCCACACAAAGAGTGGTCCAACAAACATACTTCTGCCACACAAAGAGTGGTCCAACATACTTCTGCCACACAAAGAGAGTGGTCCAACATACTTCTGCCACACAAAGAGTGGTTGCTTGCCACACAAATTTTGCATCAGTCATACATGGCTAATGAGACCCAACTTTTTAACAGTTGAGTCTCCCATCCCCATGTCAGTCATGGCCGAAAACTGACTACAAGCCAGTGGCTCTATGGTTCTTTTCCTTTTTCTTCTTCCTTATCTCCATGAGGGCATGACACCAAAGAATAGTTCTCCAGCTTCATCCAGTTCTGTCGATGGTGTGCCAAGGGCTGATTCTCTGCAGATGTTTTCCCAGTCCACTAACGCTGCAATATTGTTCATCCATTTTTTTTTTTTTTTCACTCATCCCTTCCATCTCCCTCCTTCAGCAAATCCCTGGAGGATTGTTCAAGCAATGCTATTGGATCTGGTTACATGGCTGTATCAATTTAGTTTTCTTTTCCATATTGACTGAAATTTTCGTACAGTTCAATGTGCTGCCTGATGATATTGTTTTTCTTGTCTGTTCAGGGAATTTTGTTTCAAAATGGAGCGACTGATGGTGGAGAATGAAGCAAAATTTAGAAATAGAGGGGGTTAGTTACCGCCAAGGACACTGACAACAAAACACAGGACAAGACACGATGCATTTCGACCTCTTGGGTCTTCTTCAGGCAAAAAAAAAAAAAAAAAAACCCAGATCACATTTAACATTTAGGACAGAACAAACAAAGAACGAAGAGAAACTTACCTGGTGTCCATGTGGTGTGAAGAATGGCTGCCAGACAGAAACATGTTTGTGCTATCCTAAATGTTAAATGTGATCTGGGTTTTTTTTTTTGTTTTTTTTTGCCTGAAGAAGACCCAAGAGGTTGAAATGCATCGTGTCTTGTCCTGTGCTTTGTTGTCAAATGTCCAGGGAATTTTGGCTTATAAATGATAGTTCACTGGAGATGTAAATCTATTTTCTTTTCTTGTTTAGCATGGATTCATGTAAAAAGAGAAGTATGTCTTTGGCAAGGATTTGGAAAAATTGATGCATGCCTTGCATCGATTGTTGACAAAACCTGTTAATTCATTATGGATATTCATTAACTTAAGGTTTACACCATTAACATAGTCTTTATAAGAATGGCTACAACTTCTTTTTTTATCAGAAAATGAAAGAGAGAGAAAGAGAGATATGGATTTACATTGATAATTTCTGTTAGTCGCTGCCTTGTTTCAGAAAAAAATCCAACAGCCATCCGAACCCCTGAAGAGGAAAGAGCAACAGGAACATACACCCATGACCTTCGAGTTGACCTTGTGAAGAGTCATGTGATCAGTCCCCACATTTACAATGTTTGTCGAGATGCTGTGGATGCCATCTACTTCACTGAATCTGATCTGCATACCATCTCCAGATGTGAGGGTTTTCTTTGGGATCATTTCTGCTTAGTACTTTGTCACACACACATATTTTAGCTTGCTGATTTAAATCTTGTCGAAGATACCATCCAAATGATATGAAAATATTTACAAGCCAAAAAAAAAAAAAAAAAGGAACGATTGCTTCTGATTTAAATTAGTGGAATCGCTTTATCTGGGAGCCAAAAAATCAAAGTTTTTTTTCCACACATGCTGCAATTTTGATGGCTTTAAGTTTACTGTTAGCTTACTGAAGTTTAAAATCATGAAAAGTGCAGACAAGACTGAAATGATAATTATTAGAATATGACATTTAGCCTGTCTATATTTAAAAAGATTGCTGATTTGTAGAGTTTTATGATTTATTGAACAGTACATTTTTGATGGGCACTTCATTCTCTTTTTGCCAGATACTGTCATGTTTTTCTTTCTTTTTTTCAATAATAACAAAAAAGACCCTGTAGCTAGACATGGGGCAGAGAATAGTTTAGGATATGTTTGTATGAATTTGTCACTATTTTTTCAGGAGTGCATGTGTAGATTTCATGTATGTTCCTATTCTCAATTTTCCTTTTTCCTAGTTTTCCTGTATGCTGATGTGAAATCAGGTGCTTGAACTAGTTTAAGAAAATTGAGTGAATTTCCAAATGTACACAGTTAAAAGTCGTCTTTTTTTTTTTTTTTTTTAACCAGAACTTTACTTTCCTAGTCCATAATTGGAAAATGAAGGCTTTAAAAATGCACTTAAAGTCTCTGTTGTGACTGTGGACAGCATACAACAACAGGTTGCATTCTTTTGTGTTATACTATAAAGGAAGCTATTCCAGTAGTCTCAATGCACGAAATGTTTCTCACTTGCATGAATGTGTGAATTTACCATTTCTGTTTCAGGCTGTACCATATAATATCAAACACTAACATCTGTCTCTGTCTTGTGTTTTCAGCTTTGTCGAAAGACTACACCTCGATGATGTCTGCCATGGAGAGGCAAGTCCCCGAGAAGTTTGCGCGGTGCATGGACACGCCCGGAGAGATAGACAAGCCGTGCCTGTGTCGTTTTGACATGTGCATCGGCTGGTACCCATGTGGCCTGAAATACTGCCACGGCAAAGACACCATTGGGAAAGTGGTCAGCTACCGTGCGGCATCAAGACTTGCAAGCGATGCCTCACCTTCTTCCACGTCGTGGACGTCAAGCGAAAATGTTTATGGGACAAATAGCGTCCAGCAGTGTTGTCGATTCATCAGTGGATGTGGTTTGGACTGACTGTGAAGGTCAGCTCACACAGAACTTCGTCGTTTGTTTGAAGGTGGACTGAGAAAATGTCCATGTAGCTCTGAGTGAGAATACTTGGTTCTTACACTTTTAGAACAAAAAACCAGGCTTGGGGAGAGAGGACAGGGGATGGGGGGGGGGGGGGAAGGAGGGGGGGAGGAGGAGAGAGAGAAGGAAGGAGGAGGCAGATGGGAAGGTGAGGGTTGAGTAGGGGGTTGGGGGGGGGGGATTTTATTTTAACCAAGTTTCAGAGACTAGAAGCAAATGTATTTTGAGAAAATTTATCTTCCTAGTCCCACTCACTGACATAATTCTAAAAAGATGGAGTTTTTGTTATAACTACTGCTTTAGTGAACTGCCTTTATGTGGTACTAACAGATACTGCATACCCGGAATACCCAGGTTTTTTTAGGAAAATTTAACAAACATTAATCCTCAATAACGGGAGTAATGGCAATGCATGGTTGAATACAAGAGAAAACTGCTGAGGGAGGAACTAGTCACTGTCAATGGCACCAGGTAGTGCATAGAATAGCAATGGAGTGTTATTATGGAATGACAGCATAATAAAGAAATAGGGATAATCCGAAAGAACCCAAGTTCAGACAGTAATCATGGGAAGTAACTTAGGGAAAATGTTGAAAATGAAACTTGAAATGATGACAACTGATAGAGATGTACGCTATGCAAACATTATGATCTAAACAGTCGTAGTGAGGTTCCTTTTTTTAAGGAAGTACTGCGCTTGGTTCTGCCGAATTTTTATTACAACATGTAACAATGTTTGTGCAATCAAAAGGACAGTTGACCTTGAAGTGCAGTTGTGTGTGTATGCATGAGTGTGGTAAAAAGAAAAAAAAATGAATGTCGATATAAAAAATATAACTTATGATATCAATCGCTAATTTTTCAAATCTGAATCCTGAAATGAACTGAACTAAGATTTAAGATCGATTTTAAATTGTTTATGATATTGCATTTGAATATGATAACCCATTGTGTAGATATCTCCACATAGCTTTTTTTATTGTCTGTTATCTGTTGGTTTCGTTTTTGCCTTCTGTTAGATTTTCTGTTGGTTTCATCCTCCTGCAAAGCATCAGATTGTGAAATCTATAAACAACAACAACAACAAAACTGCTACTGACCACAACATTGGATGAAAACATCAATAACTATATCAGTGGTCATTTCTCTGTGTGTGTGTGTGTGTGTGTGTGTGTGTGTGTGTGTGTGTGTGTGTGTGTGTGTGTGTGTGTGTGTGTGTGTGTGTGTGTGTGTCATTGAAACTGATTGAATGCTGATTAATGTTTGAAGAATTTTGTTTTTGTTTAAACACTAGTTTTCTAAAGAAAGACCGTGACACGATGTTACACAGTATCTTTAATCTCTCAGACCTTTTATGTTTCCACACGAATATCAAGTATAAAGTAAAAGGTCATACGAAGAAGAAAAACGATACTGCTGAGTGCAAAGAATCCCGAAAAGGCTGTGCAGAAATGTTAGATAGCCCGAGCAGACACAACTGGTTCAGACCCTATATCTTTAATGTCTTCACAGGATTCTTTTTAGAACTGTCTCCATATAGTGATGGAAGAAAGTCCTCTTTTGAAACAGAAGAAATAAACACTAGCCTGCACTGCACACAATCCGTAGCATGATAGCTTAACTATTGATATGAGCTAAAGCAGGTAAAATTGGGCGATTCAAAGGGTGCCATTGTATATTTCATTGTCTCGGTTTATGGGAATGAGGTAAGAAAATTTATGAAAAATAATGGTGCTATTAAAGATACGTTGAAGGTCTGCCTGGCAAACAGACAATACAGAATGAGCATTTTGCATCAATTCTAAAAAGAGTGCATCGTTTTTTATTATTCAGTTATCAGATTACAAACACACACAAAAACAGCTGAGAAGGTCAAACTGTCTTGGAAGAAAAAAGCGTAAAGGCTTTCTTGACCAAGAGATAGTTACAGGGAAATTGGACTCAAACTGACAAAGGTGAAAAAAAGAAAAAAGAAAAAAAAAAGGTGGTAGATGACGTAAAGAGTGTCAAAATGAAAAAGGAAGAGTCAAAGAGAATCACAGAAAAGAAGAAATTAAAAGCAGATTTCAGAAGATATCTATACAATTTACATTGAAAGAGCCGTTACTAACGCCATACAACATTACGAAAGTGTGTGCGTTTGGGAGGGTCCTTATCTTTTTTTTTCTGTGTGTGTGTGTGTGTGTTAGTATCTGAATTAAGAAACGGTGTATGGTACTTTTTACTTAACACCCATACTAACTTCTGCCATGTTTTTATCGAAAGAAGTATTGGAAGATGAGTGTGTGTTGTGTAACTACAGATAATTTTCATGTTTTGATATTTAGCATGTACACCTTGACATCCTATGTTTATTCGATTATTCAACTTTTTACATTTTATCCAACCACAGTCACAGACTGAAAATGTCTGGTGTTTACTTGTAGCTGCCGCAGTTCACTGCATGTCATTCAGGTATGTCGGAGATACATGCCTACTGTGAATAAAGCTCTCCCCGTGGGGGCCAAAGTGAAACCCAAGAATGGTGTTGATTTGGGCCTTAAACAGCAAAATCTATTGCAATGCACGCGCTTTAAAAGTAAGAAATTGTTCAAGTACTAGAAAGAGTCAGGTTATCGCATGCTGAGAGGTTAACATATGTGATGTACATGTAGAACAACCCAGAAATGGGCATGCCTAAATTTTAAGAGGCGGTTCAGGGACTGTTCTGGCCAGCAGACGTTCATAAATGATCAGGCGCCATGCTGTTATGGCCTTTGTTTTAGCTGCCCAAAATTTGGTTAACCTGAAGGAAGGAAAATGGCAATCAGTTTCAAAATCTAAAGTGCTAGCTGAGGTAGTATTGCACACCTCTGTGCAGAAAAGCACCTGTGTCATCCTCTGCTGCAGCATTCCTAGCCATGCTGAATGGGTACTCAGGTACTGTGGGGCAAAGGTCACCACCTGCCTCACCAGACCCCACAACTTCTCCGTCAGGTCAGGGGTCATGTTCCCAGTCACAGAGTGTCAGAGTTAGGACAGGATAGGAGAACGGGGACTGGTGTAAGTTGGCCAGTGCCACTTGGGCACTCATCCATGTGCGAGACCCACGGCCTGAAGAGATGTGCGAGGACCCAGTATCTTGATAACGGTTAAAATATCTTGATATCGGTTAAAAGGATTTTCTTTTCTTTTTTTTTTTTTTTTGTATTGAAACGATCACCACAACAAACTTGTTTTCCAGATTTTTGTTTCTCCTTCAAGCAGTCACAGATTGGGACGAAATGCACATGTATGATAAAAAGGCACAAGTATACCTGTGAATATCATATTATATGTGTTGTTTTTTTTTTTATGTATCTGTGCATACTACAAGACTTAAAAGAGAGAGAAGAAGCAAATGAGAGTGAGACTTGGAGCGTTTTTTTTATCACAAGCAGCTGGAAAAAAAAAGTCAGTTGGCTGTGTCTTTGACTGAAGCCGGCCAACAGTGTATTTTTCTCTTGCAGATATCTGTCATCTGTTGAATTGTCTGAATGGCAGACGTCATTGTAGGTTGCTTTGAACATATGACACTGCTTCTAAAACTATTCTGTGATGGTGAACTGCGACACCTGTGTTATTGTGAGTAGTTCATGTTTAAACATACTCTCATCCTTTTGATGTAGCTTCCTAAATTGGACGGGCTTTAAATAATAGAATTTGACTTCTAACGTTGAAGTATTTCTTTGAGTAGACATGGATATATGTGACTGTAAATGCTTTCTTCTTTCTGTGTGTGTGTGTGTGTGTGTGTGTGTGTGTGTGTGTGTGTGTGTGTGTGTGTGTGTGTGTGTGTGTACACGTGCATGTGTGCATGCGTGCATGCGTGTGTGTGTGTGTGTGTGTGTGTGTGTGTAAATGTGTGATATGTGCTGTGTTATAGTATAGTGTACATAGTAAAGTTCATCTGCTTCACCTGATGGCGATGTCTGCCCTTCTAATTTGAGAGGTCAATTTGGGTTGATTCTTGCGCTGAAATCATTTCATACTTTTAACTTCAGAGTGATATCCAGTGTTATTTTATCTGCTGATTTTTTTTTTGTATTATATGTTAATCAAAAAAGGAAAAATATTGCTTATTTCAAACAATGGAACATGAGAATGTAACTTGCTTTTGCTGCTGATATGTTTTTGGGTCATTTGTGTTCTCAGTTGTATGCTTTTGTTGATAATATCTTGTGGATTGCGAAAGCGTGATGAAGTTGAAGAGGTCATTTGTAAGATGCATTTATACAGTGTTGGAGGAGCAGGAAAAGTGGATAGGGGCTAAAGAAATGGAAAGGGGTGAGGATGGAAGACAGTGGAAAGGGGTGAGGATGGAAGACAGTGGAAAGGGGGGGTGAGGATGGAGACAGTGGAAAGGGGTGAGGATGGAAGACAGGGGATACTTTGGGTCTCACACACTTGGAAGACAAGGGGCATATCATTCTCTTTCACTTATGGAAATCCTGTGCTAATTATTATTCCTCACACTCTCCCTCCCTCTCTCTCTCTCTCTCTCTCTCTCTCTCTCTCTCTCTCTCTCTCTCTTTCTTTCCTCTCTCTCTCTCTGTCTCTCCTCTTTTCTCTCTCCTCTCTCTTTTCTCTCTCTCTCTCTCTCTCTCTCTCTCTCTCTCTCTCCCCTCTTTTCTCTCCTCTCTCTCTCTCTCTCCCCTCTCTCTCCTCTCTCTCTCTCTCTCTCTCTCTCTCTCACTCTCTCTTTTCTCTTCTCTCTCTCTCTCTCTCTCTCTCTCTCTCTCTCTCTCTCTCTCTCTCTCTCTCTCCCTCTCTCTAGTGACCTGTTTTTTCTTTATACGTGTATTCATCTCTCTTTGTTTGAAAAAGTATTCACATGATTTTTCTCCTGTTACAATTTAAAACACACTATGATCTTGTTTCTGTTTTTGTTTTGATGGTCTGACTCGCTTTGTGATGCGACTTTTCTGGAGCGCAAGTTTTACAGCCTTGACAAGGCTCCGTGCAGTCAGCTCAACTATTACGATTAAAACTTGAACCAGGTGATCGGGATTCAACCAGGCTCGGAACTTGTCCATTCTGCAGTGCTGTATGCTGATAACGGAATTTGGTTAACGTATGTTTTGTTACGTTGAAAATGTTTTTCCTTTGTTTGTTTGTATATTTACTTTCTCATTGGTGTGTTAAAACTGTGGACGGTAAATCTAGTGGAAGGGCTGGTGTCCTTTGCATGGTCTGGTGTTGTTGGCCATAAAGGTTGTCCACAGTTTAGCCACTATGCTGTTTATTGATGCGCACATTGTAGGTAGATCTTCCATCTCTTTGTTTGTTTTTCAGAATGCTTTTTGTTGTTGTTGTTATTGTTTAAGGTAAAAGGCATGAAAGTGGCTTGTTTGAATGGCTAGGCTATATAAAACCGAAGCTGAAAACAAATTTCTTTTAACCATGTGATAATGTTGTACATGTCCTTACACACACACACACACACACACACACACACCACACACACACACACACACACACACACACGTAGTATTTATCGTCTAATCTCACATATGTGAAATGACATGAAACTGAAGTTCTCCTAGTACATGTAGTATTTGCCGTTTGCTGTCTCTTGTGATTGTTTTTTTTTTTTTTTTTTGCCCCTGATTAATTAATTTTGATAGTCAGCTCTTTCTTCATTTTTTCGTAGGCAGATTTTGAGCATTTAACTCAAATTTCGTTTGATTTTTGATGTTTTGGAAGGAAAGGGGCCCAAATGTTACTTGTAATTTTAATACAGAATTACTCCTGATCATTTGTGATCATGAAAAGAACATCACAATTTTCAGGAGAGTGCCAAAAATAACATCACAATTTTTGTGAAAATGCATGTGTGTGTTTATTTGATCTGTAGGGAAGGTATTGATGTAGAAAATGTCAAGCTTTTTGTAATAAACAATTATGATTTAAAATATTAAAATGATTTTACTACTAAAAAAAAAAAAAAAAAAAAAAAAAAAAAAAAGGACTTTGAATGTATATTGTGTGTTAGTGTGTGTGGATGAGAACCACATGCAGACAGAACTTCCAAAACCAGAATCACACACAAAACACCACACAAGCAAGATTCACAACAATCACACAAACATGCAAAAACTTGCATAAAATATTGCATTGCTAATCAAAAGCAAATGAATGCACTGATTTAAATTAACTACTTTTTTTCAAACTTGAAATATTTGAACATTCAACAAACCTTAAACATTGTCACTGAATGCACTGACTTAATTGTTTTTAATGTGTGTGTGTGTGTGTGTGTGTGTGTGCACATGGAAAAGTGACCTTTCAAGATTGGGAAAACAAAAAGAAAGAAACAATCAAACAGAACGCACAGAGATCTCTGATCTCAAGAGTGGCATGAGACCTCACTGTGTACAAAATCGATGCAGTACGAGGAAACTGCATACATCTCAGCACAAGAAGGCTAAGAAATGGTATATCAGCATTGCTCGCAGCTTAAGGGAATCTGGCGTGCAAACCCAAGTCCTTCAAATCATGCAAATAAGGGGAACGGGAGGGAGAGGTATACATGTGTGTGTTTGGAGGGTAGGGAGCAGAGGTGTGTGTGTGTGTGTGTGTGGTGGGAGGGGGATGGTGCCAACTATTATAGTCTTGTGAAACATCGGCTGTCTTTCCTAATGAACAAACTGTCTGGCACACTGTGTCCGTAAGCAAAATTCTATCATCAGATGTCATGCCCACATTACTTACTGAGGTTATAAAACCATTTGCAACAAGGTTGGAGCTTACGGAGACCAAAAGGCTGTGTATGGCAGTTTCATCACAAGTTCCTACAACTACTGATACTACTACAACCACTCTCTCAACCTACCCTTCTGCTCAGCTATCTGTGATCTGTTGTCAGTTGCAAAATCTAAAAGCCGTAGGAAGTCGACTTTTTTTTTTTCTCCAAACAAAACTTTTTCTCGTTTTGGAGAAAACAGAATAACTCGACTAACAAACAAACAGACAAACTAACTGCAAAACAAACAGCACGTTTCGACCTATTGGGTCAGCTACAGGCAAGACAAATAACATTCAAAACAATGCAAAGGAGAACAGACATCTCTTCAATCTGGGTGCAAAATTTGGTCTGTGTGAACTTACCGTCTTTCAGGGTCAAAGGTATGAATCCACCATGCTTCTTCTTGGAGAAATTGAAAGCTGCTGAGGTACTGAAGTGGTGAATTTTATGCCAAGTTGCCAGAGACCCTTAAGTGGGAGTAAAATCATTCAACGTCTATCTTGCGACGAAGTGGATGAAGATGAGTGATTGCTCATTCATTTTCTTTGTCCTGAGTATTTTGTATCTTGCCTGAAGAAGACCTTAAGGAGGTCAACACGCATCATGTTTTGTCTTATCATATTATATCATATCATATATCAGAGGCATCTTAGGCATTTCCAGCCTTTAGTACTGCTCTTAAAGAGTGGGGAGTGGGGAGTCACTTTCTGTCTGTCTCAATGCTTGTGACTACACCCCTTATACATCTCTTGTTCAAATGACAACATGAGAGAATTTCAGATTCCAGTTCTTTTATTGCCCAAATGTTGTTGTTGGGCTACAGGTGATGAGGGCATACAATGATAAGAAACCCTAAGTCCCTAACTAAATGGGCGAGTTGAACATGATGTTTGCCCAATTAATTTCAAATTTTCCCCTCAGAAGATTCCCTATTAAAAAAAAAAAAAAAAAATTAATTTAAAAAAAAAAAAAAACACTGAGCTATCTGGCGGCAGCAGACAGACTGTTGCCGCCAGATAGCTCAGTGGTGTTTTTTTTTTTTTAATTAATTTTTTTTTTTTTAATAGGGAATCTGATGGTGCGTCTTGATCTGAGGGGGGATCAGGAGAGCCTTCTGCCTGGCGCCATGCTGTCGGGGGACGCGTCTGGCATCGGTTATGTAATTCTCTTGAAGGCGCCAGTCGCTAGCAACCCTCATCCAGAACGGTAGCTTCCTTTTAGGTTTGAAATATTTTGTACTTACTCTTCACTCACAGCCTACTACACCACTCTATTATTTGTTATTACTATCCATATCTCTAATAAACCAATAATAAACTACTAAAGGCTAGAACGAAAAGTCCTCACTAGACCCAACCCGAAAGTAGAAAAACAAACCGGGTCATTTTTAAATGGGAGATAACACCCCTGTGTCTGGGTGCCAACTCTGGGAGCTAATATATGAGGTTGCTTCCCTTTGACCACAAATGTCATTGACATGTCACACTCTCCCCGACTGTGAAATGTCCGCTACTGTCGACACTAAATTCTACGCCAACCGAACAACAAACAATATAAATACCAGTTGTCAATACCACCCTGAACACCAAGCTAACAAATCTGGTGATTACGGCACGACACCCCAATACCAATGCACACTGCATAAACAGACCCCCCTCACCAGGGACTACGCTCACCTAACAACCAAACCGCACTCAGAGAACGCAAAACCATAGGTCCTCATTACCAAAACACAAGGTTTTAGTTGCTGCCAGAAATCCCTGGAAAAATGCGGCTTCACCTCTTTCGAGAGTTGGCATTAGAAAAATGAAACATATGATAATGAAATGTAGGCCTAATAAACCAGAATGCCTATATCAGCATTCCCACTGTGGAGTATTAAACACACTAAAAAGACCCCTTATACATCTCTTGTTCAAATGACAACATGAGAGAATTTCAGATTCCAGTTCTTTTTATTGCCCAAATGTTGTTGTTGGGCTACAGGTGATGAGGACATACAATGATAAGAAACCCTAAGTCCCTAACTAAATGGGCGAGTTGAACATGATGTTTGCCCACTTAATTTCAAATTTTCCCCTCAGAAGATTCCCTATAAAAAAAAAAATAAATAAATAAATTAAAAAAAAAAAAAAAAACAGAAACACCGAGCTATCTGGAGGCAGCATACAGACTGGGATATGATGGTGTGTCTTGATCTGAGGGGGGATCAGGAGCCTTCTGACTAGTGCCATGCTGCCGGGGGACGCGTCTGGCATCGGTTATGTAATTCTCTTGAAGGCGCCAATCGCTAGCAACTCTCTCATCCAGAACGGTAGCTTCCTTTTAGGTTTGAAATATTTTGTACTTACTCTTCACTCACAGCCCTACACCACTCTATTATTTGTTATTACTATCAATATCTCTAATAAACCAATTTTTTAAAAAACTACTAAAGGACCCAACCCGAAAGCAGAACAACAAACCGGGTCATTTTTAAATGGGAAATAACACCCCGTGTCTGGTTGCCAACTCTGGGAGCTAATATGTGAGGGTTGCTTCCCTTAGACCACAAATGTCATTGACTAGTCACGCTGCTCAATATAGATAATTATATGTTTTTGCGAGAATAATTTAGTCTTTTTTCTCGCACTCTTATAAAGCACATGCGTGGTTTTTGACATTTTGAATCAATGCACGTCAATATTTTGTTTCAAACATAGGTTACACTCAGTGTTTATCAAGACGGGTTTTTTTTTGTTTTGTTTTATTTGTTTTTGTTGTTTGTTTGTTTAAGTCTTAACAGTGTCTGCTTCAGTAACATTGACTGGTAAGTTTTTCCAAGAATTAACAATTCTGTTAGTTAAAAAGTTTGCTGCTTTTAAAGTTTTAGTAAATTTCATTGTTATTTTGAACAGGTGCCCTCTAGTTGTAGATTCTATATTCAACTGAAATAGTGTGCCAGTGATTTTAATGTCATAAAATCCATGTGTAAGTTGTAAGTTTCTATCATGTTGCCGTGTAAGCGCCTGTATTCCAAACTTGTCATCTAAAAACTGAAGCCTTTTTCATGTGAATACTCCTGCAGGCCACTAATCTTTTTGTAAATCTTCTCTGAGCATATTCGATGGGATTACTGTGGGGGGTTCTTTTTTCTTTTTTTTTTTTTTTCAAATTAGTTGTCCATACTGCATTGTCATATTCAACTACAGGTCTGACTAATGTTTTAAATAAGGGAACCATTATTTCACTATCTTTGCACTGAATATTGCCTACTACCATGCCTGCAAGTCTGTTTTCTCTTTCAATGGTTTCATTAGGTGTTTATCAAATGATAAACCAGGGTCTGTTATCACCCCTAGATCTTTTTCAGCATTAGTCTCTTCAAGCGAAATTGACAAAACTGCCAAATTTTGCTCCAGGGGCCAACAGACTGAGTTGCATTCTCTTTTTTTTTTTTTTAACATGCGCGCCGGTGACCTACTCATTTTTGAGTGCACCAGCTTTTAAGGAAGAAGACGAAGAAGAAGCAACACGCCTTCCATATAATAATCATACCCAGGGATACTTTTACCTGCATGAAGAACTTTACACTTCGAATTGTTAAATTAAATCTGCCAGGCATTCCATGCAACAAGTTCATCAATATTCTTCTGTAAATCAGTGGAATTATCCACTGACTCAATGGGGGTGTAAACTTTTGTATCGTCTTGTAATTTTTTGTCTAGGGTTTTTTTTTGTTTTGTTTGTTTGTTTTGGTTTTTTTGTGTGTGTGTGTGTGCGGTACGCTATGACAAACATTTAAAATTTGTTTTGAAGTATTGATGTTTTGTGTGTTTTCCATCTTGGCAGCAGGAAGTGAATGACAACCTTGACGGAATCGACTCATCGAAAAGGTCTCTGCTTGTGGCATTAGGGGTAAACTTCTTCGATGGATTGGCGATTTCCTTGCAAACCGAACGCAACAAGCAGTGATCAACGGATTGATGTCGCAGGCAGGCAACGTAACCAGCGGCATTCCTCAAGGAAGTGCACTGGGGCCCATCCTCTCTTTGTGATCTACATAAACGATTTGCCTGCCAACGTGAAAGCCAAGTAAGGATGTTCGCTGACGACACAAAGTCGTTTACCAGAGTAGATGTTTCGAACAACCATGAAACCATGCAGAACGACTTGGACGAGCTGGTGCAATGGTCTGACAAATGGCAACTAAAATTCCATCCTGATAAGTGCTGCATCCTGAAACTAGGCCACGAAAAGAGAAACGGAGTACTTCACCTAAAGACAAAGACGGCAACTCAATTAGAGTAAAACTGAAAGAAACACAGGCAGAGAAGGATCTTAGGGTGACCATCGACAAGGCGCTCTCTTTTAAGCAACACGTGGCACAGGCAACATCGAAGGCAAACTGCGTTGTTGGAGTCATCCGCAGGACCTTCGACTACCTTACACCAGCAACTTTTGTCCAGCTAGTTGCAAAGTGAAACGACTGCAGGCGGAAATCTAAAAAATCTTAAATAAATGTCAGCGAACCGCCCAGAGAAACGTGGACAAACGAGTCACAGGACAACACACGACGCGTTTCGACCTCTTAAGTCTTCCTCAGGTGAAACAATAACGAACAAAATAACGAAAATGCACTTGGCTTTGATCGCTTCAGATTGCTCCTGAGTTCAGCGCAAGGAGAAGGCGTTGAATCAACGTAAGGTAGTCGAAGGTCCTGCGGATGACTCCAACAAGGCGCAACGCGGTTTGCCTTGGATGTTGGCTGTTTCTCTGGGCGGTTCGCTGACATTTATTTAAGATTTGTTTTGTCCAGCTGTTCAAGGGATTGGTCAGACCACTCCTGGAGTACGGTCACTGTGTGTGGAAGCCAGACGAGAAGAATCAAAAAGGCCCTTGCTCTGAGGTGGAAAATGTCCAGAGGAGGGCGACCAAATTATGGGCCCTCTGAAGGGCCTCCCGTACCCCAAAAGGCTACGTCGGCTGAAGCTTCCATGTCTGGAACACAGGAGAAAGCGGGGAGACGTAATTGAAGTCTACAAGTACCTGCATGGATTCTACAAAGTGTCATGCCCTGATTTCCCCGTCGCCACGAATGAGCTGAGATCCTGCAGAGGCAACTCCTTGAAAAACTTCACAAACCAAGGCATCGTCTCAACGTACGGGGCAACTACTTCGCAAACAGAGTTGTGAACTTCTGGAACAGCCTCCCAGATGATGTGGTTACAGCGCCATTGGTAGACGCCTTCAAGAGAAGATTGGACAAGCACTGGGCAGCACTACCTTCAGTGTACGACCCAGAATACCTAGACTAAATTGTTCAGTAAGTGATCTGATTGGCGCCATCCTCAAACCACCCAGGCCAATCAGTTAAGTTTGAGAACCTGAACATGGTCCTATGACTTAAAAGGACCTGAATCTTGTAACGTCAAAATAGACGGAGCAAAAGTGTTTGGGTCAGCGCTGTCCTATCCATTGAAAATGTTATGACTGACATACAGATTCATGGTATGATCTCGTGTCATATTACAGGAAACGATGCGACTTAAAATGATTTTATTGTTTACAAGACATGCTTATATTCCAATATAGTAAAATCGTCAAATGGAACAATGTTCGTGTATGTAGCTTTAACGAAATGTTTAGCGTCGTACGCAAAGATGGCGTCCCATGTTACGGTGTCTCGAACAGGAGTCGAATGATTGTTACTGCACGCGGTTTGACAAAAAAATGAAGATGTATTTCTCATTTTGAAGACAGAAATAGCTGTGAGTAACAATAGTGTCGCTTAGCACGTCATTATGGAGGACAGTTATCATAAAACTGGACTGTATCGATGGCAAAGACAGTCCAAGCCCAGGGTATATTCGCGATCACAGGTGGGTTACATGATGATAGATCAGATTCAGAAGGCTCTAAAAGATCAAAACAAACTACAATACAATACATAGATCTCTCTCTCTCTCTCTCTCTCTCTCTCTCTCTCTCTCTCTCTCTCTCTCATACACACACACACACACATGAATGCATATCTCTCTCTCTCTCTCTCTCTCTCTCTCTCTCTCTCTCTCTCTCTTGCATGCATGCTCCTCTCTCAATCTGTGTGCGTGCGTGTGAGTGTGTGTGTGTGTGTGTGTGTGTGTGTGTGTGTTTCTTTTAACGCCTGTATGTGGTGACTGCAATTCATGCAGAGTGTACAATTCCACAACTGGGTGATGCACTCACTCACACACACACACTTGCACACGCACAATTCAAACTCATACACACACACACACACACACACACACACACACACACACACACACACACACACACACAGGGAGAGACAGACAGAGAAAGTGTGCAGACAGACGGACACAAATCTAACTTAGAAAAAACAGGAAGAGAAGGGCAGCTCTCTCTGAAATTAAATGACACAATGATCAAACTGTGTCAGAGACAGAGAGAGCCAAGTGAAGACAAACCACACACTCACATGCTACACTGACACAGCAAAGACTGTTGGTGTCATATTGTACATACCATGTGAGACTTTTGGAAACTGAGACGGATTCCTAGCTGTGTTTAGTCAAATTTTATAATTGTGGTGGTTAATACAGTAAAAAAACACTGTGAAACATTATGTCCTCTCTCTCTCTCTGTGTGTGTGTGTGTGTGTGTGTGTGTGTGTGTGTGTGTGTGTGTGTGTGTCCAGCCCTCTCCCCTCTACTCTCGCTTCCCTCTCTCTCTCTCTCTCTAGCATCTAGCATCTATACACATGCACTCACTCTTCTCTCTCTCTCTCTCTCTCTTCTCTCCCTCTCCTCTCTCTCTCTCTCTCTCTCTCTCAGGCATTAAAAGAATGCGCACACACACACACACACACACACACACACACACACACACACACACACACACACACGCACACGCACACACACAGATAGAGAGAGGTGCATGTATGCATGTTTAGCATGTGATATTTTGGATAGAAAAAATGGAATTAGTCTCTCTCTGTCTCTCTCTCTCTCTCTCTCTCTCTGTCTCTCTCTCTCTCTCTCTTTGATAATTACAACTGCTGCGTTTTGATGGATTGTCGCTTAATGCAGGCACGCGCATATGCACACACACACACATCATCATCAAAAAAATAAGTGTTATGATTATTGATGCTAGGCATTTATTGCTGCTTACTGATAACTGATTGTAGTACCGTTCATTTCTCGTTTTGCCTTATAACCACATCATGTAAATGTAAAAGAAAGTAAAAATGTAGATATTATTGATGCATTGTAGTTGTCTAATTAGTAATTATCATCCTTAGCAGTTTGTTTTATGTTCCTTTTTTTTTTTAACAAAAGGAATGCAACTCTTTGTCTCTCTCTCTCTCTCTCTCTCTCTCTCTCTCTCTCTCTCTCTCTCTCTCTCTCTCTCGCTTCCCTTCGATAAGGGGATCGCTTGTTCTGTGTTTATGTGTGCTGATTCTTTTCTTCTTTGTTATCAATTTCTTTATTTTTACTTGTTGTTTCAAAAACTTTCAAAGTCATCTACGACTTAACTATAATAGATGAACTTTTTAATGTTATGAAGATATGTGTGTTTCTCACTGTTTGTTAAAAGTTTTGTAAGTCTTAGTTGCTAGTCATTCTTAGTCCCTTAATAGGACAAAGGCCGGATGAAAAAAAGCATGTGTTTGCTTATCTGTTACCCTTGGAAATAAAGATTATATCATCATCATCTCTCTCTCTCTTTCTCTCTCTCTCTTTCTCTGGCATGCTTATATATACACACACACACACCCATGCACACACACACACACACACACACACACACACACACACACACACACACACACACACATACATACATGCTGAAGTAAGCACTTGGATACACACACGTGCACTCTCTTTTTCTCTGTCTTTGTCTCTCTTTGTATTTCTGTTTCTTTTCCCTGTCTCTCTTTTCCCGCAGGCACATGTACCCACACACACACACACACACACACACACACACACACACACACACACACACACACACACACACACACACATGTGCACCTACTCACACATATGTGCACACACACACACACCCTCACACACAGGTGTGCATCATACTCATCAATATTCTTGAAGTCACATACATGTCTGCACACTCATTCAATCACCTATTCACAATCAGCTCTACATGGCATGCACATATTGCTCTTTCTACTAGATGCAAATTCTAATATATAACTTACATCTTACTTTTTCAGAAAGTTGCAACAACAGACGACATACAAGACTGGTTACAGGTGAATATTATCTGATTATAGTATTAATCATTGATGTTTTTAATATAATCATGCACTTCATGCTGATGTGTCTAATCGCCTAAAGAAGGGACTGAATGATTTGTTTATAGAAAGGCTTGCATCACATTTTTACCATAAATATTGAACCAAAGAAGTATTTGGCCAGGAAAAAGCCACTGCTTCATTATACATCTGCTGCAATTTGTCTTTCATGTTTTCAATTATACAATTTACAACCAACTTGAATATAACTTGATATGGCTGTAGTCTTGTGCAGGTCAATAGTGAAAATCAACTAACTAAACCATTTGTTTGATATTGAATTGAAAATAGGTTAGTCGAGATTCCTACCAATTTTATTTCTCTACATACAGTGCCTGTTGTATGCTTCCACATGCTCAATGTGTGTGTGTCTCTGTGAGCATGTGCGCGTGCACGCATGTGCATGTGTGTGTGTGTGGGGTGCGCGTGTGTGTGTGTGTGTTTGTGTGTGTGTGTGTGTGTGTGTGTGTGTTGTGTGTGTGTGTGTGTGTGTGTGTGTGTGTGTGTGCATGCAAGCACATGTGCACATGTATGTATGTATGTGCATGTTTTGTCCATGCCTGAACATGTGCATATTTGTGACCTAGTACATATTTATTACAGTTGTACTTATAGTGTTTCATGAGTCAGGACACGAGCTTACTTGTGTGCATGTGTACAGACTATTCATTTAAGTTAAAAAGAGACGTGGGGGGAGGGTTGGAGGGTTGAGGATGGTGGGTGTCGGTAAGTGCTTGTGTGTGTGTGTGTGTGTGTGTGTGTGTGTGTGTGTGTGTATGTGTGTGTGTGTGTAAATGTGTGTGTGTGTGTGTGTGTGTGTGTGTGTGTGTGTGTGTGTGTGTGTGTGTGTGTGTGTGTGTGTTAGAATTTAGCTTAATGACGGGCTGATCATTCTTTTTTGTTGTGTTTGTTTATAAAATTTCATTAATTTCATTTTGTAAATGAAGAAAGTGGAGGAGGCCTCAAGCAAAGCCACACAGAAGCTGTCTTGGGCCCTGAACTGTCCTCCGTGTCTCCATACACCATTGGCCGACAGCGAGGACAGGCCACAGTCAAAGGGGCCAGCGCGATCAGGCCAGGATACAAGATGAAGCATACAATGAAGGTATCATCCGTGGGTTCTTCTTATGCCATGTCTCTCCTCCAAAATAAAAGCCATAATGCTTGGCAGGCCCCTCCCCACCCACCACCACCACCACCACCCCACCCCACCACCCCAAAAAAAAAAAAATTCAGTTCAGTTATACTTCTTAATCCACATGGAAATTTATTTGAAAAGACAAATAAACTGGAAGGGGAATGTAGCTTGAGTTCTGTTTGAGTGTAAAATTGTGGGTGGATGAGTGTGTCATGCATGTTTTTGATAGTGTGTGTGTGTGTGTGTGTGTGTGTGTGTGTGTGTGTGTGAGTGTGTGTGAGTGTGTGTGTGTGTGTGTGTGTGTGTGTGTGTGTGTGTGTGTGTGTGTGACTCTGAGTTTATGTTAGTGTGGTGTGTGTATGTGTGTGTGTGTGTGTGTGTGTGTGTGTGTGTGTGTGGTAACTTTGTATTTGTTATTTATGTTTTTTTTAACATGAAAAAAGGAAATTGTTGCCATCGTGCTGTTCTTGAATATTTTGTTGCCAGCCCAAGACTTGCTGAATGAATGGCTTACTCAGAAAACCAGTCTCCACGACGACAACCTGGAAGATGATGCTGACCTTGCAGAAGTTGACCCCTGGAGGAAGGAGGACCTGGGGTCCAAGGCCAGAAGAGAATGGAACAACCTCCTGAAATGGCAACCTGGAAGAACTGGGCATCGATAATACCAGTGCCAGACTGCCAAAGCATCAGCAGGAAGACGGTAATACACAAAGAGCAATAGTGTATCAAATCTGGTAAGATACTGTTATAAAAAGCATGAAATGAAAAAAAAAAAAAAAAAAAGTCCAGCTTTTGGTTTTGAATTGAATTGAATTCAGTTTATTTCATGATTAAACACAGTCTTTTACCTTTTTCATTTCAATTTTACCTTTTTCAGTTCATTTCAGTTTAATTCAGATTTTGGTTTTTATCACAATCTGAACTATGACAGGATTGGCTTGATCTGAAGGGTCTCCTATCCCCACCCCCCTCTCTTCACCACCACCACCCCCTCCCCCTCCCCACTTCTTCTTCTTAGATGGGACATTGTTTCTGTAAGACAGGTACCATGAGTAGATGCTGCCAGTCCCTCTATGATGAATGTGGTGGCTGTCTCTGTCTCTGTCTGTTTCTGTCTTTGTCTTAGTCTCTCTGTCTCTGTCTCTCTCTCTGTCTGTCTGTCTGTCTGTCTGTCTCTCTCTCTCTCTCTCTCTCTCTCTCTCTCTCTCTCTCTCTCTCTCTCTCCCACATCCAGCTAGTGCCCCCTTCACCTCAGGCATTCTTCTGTCCACTTGATGTGGACAGGAGCAGACAGGCAGACCTTGGACTGAGTACAGGTTGAGAATAAAGTGATCTGTCATACAACAACAACAACAACAACAACAACACAAAAAGGCCAGCTGCACCATGCACAACAACATTCCAGTCCACGCTACAAGCGTACAGAAAACCTCATCATTCTGTTTCTTCTGTGAATGTTTCGTCTACTTTTGCCACCATTCCATTATCATGCAACACTTCCCTCCTGACCTGACTCGCTCGCTGTGGGCTCATAGCGTAAACAGACCCATGGAGAAAGATCAGCATCAGGTGGGTGCCAGTGAGGCCACTGTTTGCTGTGGACGCAGGTGGAACTTAGAACTGATGACAGTATAGAAAACTCTCCCTTTTCCCTGTCTTCAACGGACAGAAATCGCATTAAATACATTAAATACTAAGTATAGGGTCCTAGGTAAGGGAAAGAGGGGATTTTTTTTTTGCATTTGAGATGATCTCTTCGATCAAATAGACTTTAAACAAGGTCACCATGCTTGCAAGTGAGAATAACTGGATGCGGCATATTAGGAATTTCCTGCTTTGTGACCATACACAGTATGCAGCTGTGGGAACTACCATCGCCATGCTGGGGTTTGTTGCCAGTGGAGTTGTTTGGGGCACTTTCAGTGCAGGTGGTTGGTACCCTGCCCCCTGGAAGTTCTCTGTGTCTTTCTCTTTCCTGTTCTTCTCTTTTGACTCCACCTGTTTGTATTTTGTCTTTTTTTTTCCTGCATTTTTTTCTCTTTTTTTTTTTCTATCATCTGCTACTGTGTTTGTGGACTGTTGTGTCCTTGTCAGAAAATGCTCTTACACTTTTTTCCCGTATGAAAATTTGTGGTAATCTGGCAGTGAACTGGTCATGAACCCTGTGCACACTGTGTAAAATAGACCTTGCTGCCCATTCTGTAGTGTCTCTTTGCCAGTAGGGCATTTTGACACATGTGGGTTTTTTTATGCTACATGTAGTAGTGTTTGTTGGTAATTTTCTTACTTTTTTTTTTGTAATCTGAGAGTGAGTGATAAAGAAAGTGGATGGCTGGTGGTCTCAATACATCCTGGTCTTGCTGATCTCAAGGAATTTAATGAATTTAAATTAATGTCATTATAATTGTATATGCATAGTGTCTTTATTGGTGTGTGTGTGTGTGTGTGTTGTGTGTGTGTGTGTGTGTGTGTGAATGAATGAAACCTTTTTTTCCATATCAGCATGGGACCTTTTTTTCTTTTGTTTTTAAAACCTTGAAACAACCTGTGGTCAGCTGCGGGCAATGATAATAAAAATTGTCAAAGTATCTCCGCAACATTACACTTTCAATCTGATTGCTTCTTATTCTAATTTTCAGACCCCTATGCTAACCTGTATGACCTCGAAGAGGAGGAGGCCGTCTCCGCTGTCATGAAGAACATGCTCAACAAGGAACTGGTCAAGAAGACGTTTCGCAGAGACCTCGGCTTCGACAAGTCCAGCACGTCCCATGACCCTCGCACGAAGATGGGAGATGCGGCACCAGCGGGTGAAGGAGAATCGTGAGAAGCGTGAAGAGGAGCTGAAACGTCAGCGGAAGGAAGCAGAGACCAAGAAACACAGGCGCGAGACTGACAGCACGGGCAGATGGTTATGAAGGTATGGGTTTCTCTCTCTCTCTCTCTCTCTCTCTCTCTCTCTCTCTCTCTCTCTCTCTCAGTGAAATGTCCAGGGGTAATGGCAGACACTAGACAGGCTCTGCTCTCAACTTCAGCCTCAATGATGATTTAGAGCCTCTTACTGACTTTTGTTATAATAATGATGATATGCATGGTATGTGTGGCTTAAATCTAGTGATAGATTATTTATTACACATTCATATGCCATTCAGTCTGTCATTCATTTCCAAGTAATAGCAATTTACTGTACAACATATTTTTTCACGTTGTGTGTGGAAAATGTCATTCTCTCTCTCTCTCTCTCTCTCTCTCTCTCTCTCTCTCTCTCTCTCTCTCTCTCTCTCTCTCTCTCTCTCTCTCTTCTCTCTCTCTCCTCTTTCTCTGTCTCCTCTCTCTCTCTCTCTCTCTCTCTCTCTCTCTCTCTCTCTCTCTCTCTCTCTCTCTCTCTCTCTGTCTCCTTTCTCTCTCTCTCTCTCTCTCTCTCTCTCTCTTTCTCTCTCTCTCTCTCTCTCCCCTCTCTCTCTCTGTCTCTCTCCTCTCTCTCTCTCTCTCTCTCCTCTCTCTCTCTCTCTCTCTCTCTAGTGACGTTTCTCTGGATTACATTGTTTCTGTGCTTTAATTGTGTGGTGTGTAAAGTGGTTACAGAATTAGTAAGAAGTGTTAGTGCCAAAATGTTGGACATTGGTCTGTGGAGGATAAGAATAGGGCTTTTCGATGGGTTGAAAAGAAAGACAAGAAGGAGAGAGAGAGCGACAAGATGGTGGCAAGAGCTACGTGGCGGGGGAGTGACAGATGTATTGTTGTGTTTCGTAGGTCTCTGGTGTCTTGGTATGACCCTATGGTGCGTGAATGATACGAACGGTGTAGCTTTTGGACGACAAACACTAGGCAACAAGTCCTACAAAATTATTCCGTCTGGAACTTTGAATGAAATGCAGTCACAACGGTACATGCTGCACTCTTGCAGTGCAAGTTCGGAAAGCGGAAGGCTAGTGTTAGGCCATACAGGTGCACTTATGTGGGCCCGAACCAATGTCTCAGTGGCAGAAGTTGCAGTCTTCGGAAATCTTGTTTGATGCAAGTGAATGCATGCAGAATCTGGACTGGTCAGAGTTGTTGTTCATGGTTAACCAAGCAGCTCCTTGTGTTATACCCTGCTTGTCGACGTCCATGTCCCTGATCATCGTCCTCTTGCTGAAGAAACTCTTGTTATCAGGAGACGTGGAATCTAATCCGGGCCCTGAGGGTGACACCAATCCCACCGACCATAACTCTGATCCGAAGCCTGATCCGAAGCCTAATTCCAACCACAGCTCCAAGGACCTCAACCCCAACTCCAACCCTAACATCGAAGTGAACTGTCTGATACAAGAGGAGACCAAGAAAATAGAAAGCAATTAGACACCAAATTCTTAAGCATGGAAAACCAGATACAACATCTCACTACAATCATGCAGTCAATATCAAAAAATCTTTCACCACGCAGTCTGAATCCATGAATAGAATGGAGCAAAAACAAGAAACATAGCAAACAAGCAAGCAGTTATGTCAAGAAAACAAGCAGACATGTCAGATACACTAAATCAACTTTGCAAAGAGGTTATGGAAGCTAAAGAAGAGATGCAAAACACGAAAACGTACAGTCAAGCAACTAGAAGAAAAGCAAGACAACACATTCCACAGAATAGACACTAGAGGAAGAGATAGATAGGCTGGAAAGGTTCTCGCGCAGGAACAATCTCAAGATCTTTGGACTGAGGGAGACATCAGTTGTGTCAGAAAGTGAAAACTGCGAGAAACTAGTCAAGGAACTGCTAGAGAGATACATCCCAGACGAGTCATGGGACGATGATGTTGTGGAAAGGGCCCACCGATTGGGCAAAAGAAATACATTCGGCTATCAACCGCGACCTGTGATCGCAAAGATCCTTCGATGGAAAGATGTGCTCAGAGTACTGAGAAATACTGAAGCCAGGGACAGAATGAAGAAAGATGGTATCAGAATATCCCAAGACAGAACCAGAAGGCAGGCTGAAGAACTGAAAAGACTGAGAGCTATGGGCAAACTAGGCTACTACGTGAGGGGCAAACTCTTTGTGAAAGAAGGCAACGGAAGGCGAAATACCCTGTCCAGGTCGAGGGAAGAAAGAAATGATACCAGAATGGACACTCAAAATGTGTCAGGGGAGGAAGAAGGGATGGGTACACTGGGTGTTTCGAGTGCATTGGGTGCTATGAACCTCCATAATTGGAGAACTAAATCGGATGTTAGTGGCATAAGTGATGGGAGAAACTGGGACAAAGAGTGGGATGCGGAAAAGAAAAGGATGAGTGAAAAAAAGCGAGAGAGAGAGTGAGTTGGTGAAAGAAAGAAGAAGGGACAAAACGAATCAGAGTGAGAGCATCAAACAGTGGTTGAGAAATAATGATCGGTGTAGAAAAGACATAGATGGAAATCAGTGTGGAAGTGGAAGTGCAAGGAATGAAAGAAAGGAAGAAAGTATGCAAGTGTTGGAAAGCAAGGATGATAGTGGTGCAGATGTAAGGGAGGGTGAGAAAGGAAATGTTGAAGCGAGCGCAAGCAGTGCGGATATACAATTGTCATGGAAAGAACTTGAAAATGCGGTGAATGATTTTGTAAATGTTAGCGATCAAGAACATGAGTGTAGTGTGAATGGTGATGCGATCATGTCAGAAGAACAATGTGGAATTATAAGTGATAATGAAGAGGGTCAGAAACCGGATGAAAGTGAACAGAATAATCCCAGTGCGAATGGTATGACATTGAATATGAGTACAACTAAACCTGTTCAGAACGGATGCACTTTACCCCAAAGACCTCACACGTCAGAGGTCAGTGCAGATGACGCGAGCTGTAGCAGTGTACACGTCTCGTGCAAAAGGGTCATGTCCCTGAGCGATATGAAAACACACGCAATACAATGCAACAAGAGCACGAGAAGCGCGTGCGTGTGAAGGAGAAACAATCGAGTCAAACTCGGACGCTTCGCCAAGCATGTTTAGTGGTAGCGCAGTCGTTCAACCACGCATACAAACCAGGAATGCTAGCCTATTGGCTAAAGATGACAAATCAAGGAAGTCGATAGAGGGAAGGGGTAGCAAAACTAAAATAGACGGCCCGAGGCAGGCGCAGTTTGATATGTCGATTTGGTCAGGTCATCCGGTTAAAGATGTTGGCGCTAAACAGGTCGGAGGGGAGAAGATAAGGACTGGTACACACACGAATAACAAACCTACACTAAGATCGAACTCTAGCAGTGTGAAACAGGGAAACAAACGTGCAAGCAAGCAAACAAGCAGGAGGCTCCCAAACGCACACACCAGGAAAAAAGAGACAAAAAACAATGAGAAAAGTACCCTGACCATACCCATCAAGTAATACAAGAGGCAAGAAATAATAAACACATTAACATACTTAGCTGGAATGTAGAAGGACTGTAGATAAGCTGTCAGATCCAGATTTCTATGATTATATAACAAGCTTTGATATTTGTTGCCTTTCAGAAACATTTACTTCTACTTTTTTTGATCCTGATATAAAATTTCAAGACTTTACATATTTACATTCTCCAGCCATTAAGTTCACCAAAATGGGGCGCCCTTCAGGGGGTACTTTTATGTTAGTAAACAAAGCCTTATCACACCATGTACAAACGGTTGTAACTGATATTGAAAATGTACTTTGTAAAAAATTGATAAGAACTTGCTATTATGTGAAAATGATATATTGTTTTTTGGTGTGTACATTCATCCTGTTAACAGTCGATTTTATGTGGACAGAGATTACTCTTGTACTTTGGAACAAATTGAATTGTTTATTTTGTCACAGGTGGAACAAGAAACAAAAAAAAAAACTATTATTTTATCATTGGTGGCGACCTTAATGCTCGGATTGGCGAGTGGGGGCCCGAGCATTGAGGATACAAATGTATTCAGTCTGATAAATCAGGAGCAGGATGTGTTTGCACGTCGTTCACAAGATCCTCATACGAATGGATTCGGAAGGAATTTGATGGAACTCTGTGAGAGTTTAACATGATTCCTTTAAATGGACTAGTTACAAAAAACTTCGATAGTGCATTCACATTCTACTCTGAAAGAGGAAACAGTGTGATTGATTTCTATGTATGTTCAGCTGAAATAGTAGACAATGTAATTAAATGTTCAGTAGAAGAGAGGGTGGAATCCCCTCACATGCCTGTAATGCTGGAATTAAAAAGTTCATTAAACACACTACAGCCAGAGGAGAATAGAAAAAGGTTTAGTAAGATATACAAGTGGGATCCTTCAAAGCAACAGGATTACATTGACATCATTAACTTGGAAAGATCGCAACGAACACTGGTTCAAATTACGGAAGGTCTAGACCAAAATATTGATAATAACTTAGTTGTATTCAATCAATTACTAAAGGAGGCAGGAAAAAGTATGTGCAAAACAATATGCCTAGGAGGACCAGCAAAAAACATCTAAAGACTGGTTTGATAAAGAATGCCAAGATATGAAAAAAGAAGCCAGACTAGTGCTTAACAGGCTAAAGAACGTAAACAAAGATAGGAATTTAGCTAAATTCGAAGAGAGGAAAGCAGTCTATTTAAACAAAAGATCACAATATCAAAAACTTAGAAGGGAAAAGGAAACCCAATTTAGGAAGAACATTTATGACAAACTAACTCAAGACCAGAAAGATAGTCAAAAATTTTGGAGCATGATTAAAGGATTAAGTAAAAAGAGGACATCTAATCCTCAAATTACACCAAGGCAATGGAAGGATCATTTTGAGAGCTTATTAAACCCACAAGGAAATAGACAAAACCAGGATTTCGAAATAAAACAGTTAGTAGAACATAACCCACCAGCAAACCCTAATGTTGAAGTTGACCTGGCAAATTCTGAATGGTTAAATGTGCCCTTTTAGATGATGAAATAACGGAAAATGAGGTCATTACAGCTATAAATAAACTCAAGAAAGGAAAGGCAGCTGGAATTGATGGCATTCCACCTGAATTCCTAAAAGAAGTAGGACAAAAGTTATCCCCCTTTTTAACTAAATTATTCAATAAGCTATTCGAAACCAGTTACTTTCCTACTGAATGGACTAAAGCTATTATAATACCACTACACAAGAAGGGCGATAAAGAAAACCCAGGGAATTACAGAGGCATATCTCTTTTATGCATAACCAGCAAGATTTTCACAGCAATTTTGAATAGAAGATTATATAACTGGGCAGAACAGGAGAATAAAATAAGTAAAGAACAAGCTGGTTTTAGGAAAGGCTACTCAACAGTAGACCATATACATACGCTTACTTCAATGATAAGCAACTGCCTTTATGGGAGACGAAGAAGCAAGTTATATATAGCCTTCATTGATTTCCAAAAGGCATTTGACACAGTTAACAGAGAAAAGCTTTGGGAGGTATTATTGAAAAAACACAACATTTCTACTAAGATGTTAAACATGTTAAAAGGCATATATAAAAAAAGTCCAAGCTTGCGTCAGATGTAGTTCAGGACTGACAGATATCTTCGACTGCCCTTTAGGAGTGAAGCAGGGATGATGCTTATTATCCCCTGATCTTCTCATTATTAATATCTGAAGTTGCAGAAAATGTAGTAGTAAGAAAAGGTAGACATGGGTATCAGTTCATTACTGGAACGCCAGAAATATTTATACTACTATTTGCAGACGACATCGCATTAATTTCTTAACCCCAGCTGGATTACAGAATCAAATTAAGAACTTACAAGAGACATCTGATACACTAGGACTAACTGTAAATCTTCAAAAGACTAAAATTATGGTATTCAGAAAGGAGGAGGATATCTAGGGAGGAGAGAGAAATGGTTCTATAAAAGGGAGGAAATTGAGGTAGTAAATAATTATATAAATATTTAGGGTACACACTTACAACAAAACTTTCAGTAGACATATCACTAGCCGAATACGCTGGTAGAGCTAAAGGCAAAGTGGCTGAAGTAATGAAAAAACTGTGTATACTTTAGGACACGTAGACAAAAAAATCTATTTTAAACTCTTTGATACGCAAGTGAAATCACTATTAATGTATGCAGCAGAAATATGGGGGTTTAACTAGTTACAGAGCGGTAGAAAACATACACTTATTCGTATGTAAAAAGTTCTTAGGAGTAGGTAAAAAAAAAACTCCAAACATCTCTAGTATATGGAGAATTAGGTAGATATCCGCTAATTGTGGATAGTACAATTAGGGCAATACGCTATTGGTTCAGAATTCTGAAGATGGACCCAAATAGATTACCTAGACTAGCTTACGAAAGAGAGAAAACCGAAATAAAATAAAATACATAATTGGGCGTTCGGCATAAAAAAATTGTCTAGACCGTTTTGGATTTTCAGAAGTTTGGTTATTCGAAGGAGTAGGTAATGAAAATAGCTTCATTGCTTTACTGAAACAAAGAATGATAGACTGTTACAAACAAAACTGGCATGAAAAGAATGAAAATAGTGATCGTTTTCTAATTTACAACACATTTAAATTTCTTCATCAAACAGAAAAATATCTGCATGTAATTACCATTGCTAAATTTAGAAATGCTCTGACAAGGCTAAGAATAGGTACAAGTGAACTCCATGTCAATAAAAAAATACACTGACAGTACAGCATTAACATCTTGCCCTTTTTGTCCCGAAAGTAGAAACTGAACTTCATTTCTTAACAGCATGTCCCAGTTATAATACATTTAGAGCTAAATATATCCACAAGCACTTTAATAATATGCAAACTATCACCCTTCACAGAATATTACAGAATGACAATATTGAAATACTACGAGACATTGCTATGTTCACTTACTATGCTATGAAAACACAGAGAGAAGCTGATGCAATCAACATAAACATAGTAAGATAAGAGTACATAGCGACGCATGGAGTACAAGCCAGATATCAGTGAACAGCAAAAGCGGCCAAATAGCAGGCTTTGAGTGCGAGCCACGCTGTACGGAAAGAAAAGAGGCAGATTAAGGAATTGCTACCTCGTTGAACTATTCTATATGAACCTTATGTTCTATGTGTGTATAAACACATGTTGTTAGTACTCTTTAATTAGGGTCTATAGTGGTTAATTGCTAAATTCAAGTGTATTATGTGTACATGTAAAATGGAGTAATGGTGCCTGTGTGACCCAATTTGACACGGATTCAAGATTTGGGGGGGTATGATGCCATTTTCGATCCCACCATTAAGGTAGCCACATTTCGTCTTTGGTTAGCATAGTGGTTAAGGCAACAGACTCTCAGTCCAAGGTCCAGGCTTCAGTATCCATTTACGACAGTCAGGTTGGAAGGGATTTTCTCTTTGCAGTTAGTTTTAAGCTGAGGTCCCATGCACGAACGCATTCTGCATGCACACTCCGTCCGACCATCAAAGATGTGGAATTATCATCATCAGTCAGCTCTTCTTAGTCTTGGCTATTATCTGAGTCATCTTGCAGCCCTTAAATATGTGTTCTGACCATGCTTGTATCATTGTTCTCTGCTCCACTGGCAGATCAACAAAAAACTACTCGGGGAGAAAAAACGCAAGAAAATAAACATGCCTTCACCCACAGTGTGTGTACTGAATTAAATGAGAATGGAAGCATCAGAGACTACGTTTGTGCCTTGTGCACACAGCGCATGCATACGATGATCATGAAATGTACCTGTGCCCTCCTTCGACCTTGCAGGAGCAGAAGGACAAAGAGATGAAGATGAAGAGAGAGGAGCAGGAGATCAAGAAGCAGATGGCTCAGATACGCAAAGAGATGCAGCTCTCCCGCAAACAGGAGGCCAAGGAGAGATTAAGGTGGCTTTTTTTTTTTTTTTTTTTTTTTTTTTTTTGAGACATTTAAAATCTCTTTGTCAACACCTTCAGAAATCTTCATGTCGGTCAGAGACCTTGAGAGGGAAGGAGAGAGAGAGAAAGAGAGTTGGAATGTGAGTATCATAGGAAGAGAGACAACTTGTGTGAGGAAGATAGAGAATGGAGAGACAAAAAAAAAAATGAAAGGAATTGATGTGTACCCATGTACATTTATATGTTTTGAGAGAGAATACTAGCATTAATAGCACTACAGCAAAATGCATAGAAAGTATGTGCGCATTTCTGTACCTTTGCATCATGTGTGTGTGTGTGTGTGTGTGTGTGTGTGTGTGTGTGTGTGTGTGTGTGTTAAAGTGTGTCTGCCTTCTCATGTGTATAGTTGAGAGAGAAGAAAATGAAGAAGATAAGAGAAATAAAAAGGTTGGGGCAGGGAACTATGTGCTTGCTGCAGCACCCAGACTATGGTCTGACAATCCTCCATGTGGTCTGATGACTCAGAAAGCAGCAGGAGGTGGAGGAGAAGGCCCGACAGGCTCAAGAGGAGGTGGAGCGTCAGGTGGCCCTGGAGACAGAGGACATGCTGCGAAAACAACACGAGGCCAGCCAAAGAAAGAAAGCGGAGCTGGCTCACAGAGAGCTGGAAAAGGCCAAGCAGGTGGCTGCCAACCTGCGTGTGAGTGATGATGACATGGTTAAGCATTGTGTGTGTGTGTGTGTGTGTGTGTGTGTGTGTGTGTGTGTGTGAGTGAGTGAGTGTGTGTGTGTGTGTTGTGTGTGTGTGTGTGTGTGTGTGTGTGTGTGAGTGAGTGTGTGACTGACATGTTGCTTTCTACGTGCTGAATTTCTGTATAACTGTACAACCATTGTCTACATGTACCTTGTAAGTATGTCATATTCAAACAAGAAAAGTCAGATAGTATTCCTTACTTCTGGTCTTTGCTGCGCTAGTTTGATTAGCATACTGTAAACTTTCATTCTCTGGAGGTTTCAGCCTGATGTGATTTGAAGTCAAAGCCATTTTGATTCATGCATGAGAAAATGGCAACATAAGCTTCAGCGATCAAAAATGAAAGTCCATGTCACTTAAATGTAGCAGTTGAGCTGCTTCAAACATGAAGATCAGGCGCTGATATCAATTCTGAAGATAGATGTAGCTATTCTGGTGACCTAGATGAACAGTGAATGCGTAGGAGTGGATTTCCAGCGATCTGTGTGGAGGAGACTGTGATGGTGAGAGAAATGGGAAGCACTTGGCTTGAACAAGCATGCTGAGCTTGGTGGAGGAGAAATTGTTTGTCTGGAAAGTTTATGACAAAAGATTTACGGTACCACTGTGTTTTGGGAAGCCTGAAATTTGAACAGATGTATGGCCACTCCCCCATCCACCTTTTCCCTTCCTCCCTC
>JADBJO010005218.1:95000-97500 GCA_016801955.1 Conus betulinus
ACTGTTGAGAAAAAAACAACAACATTGCTTATTCACCATTCTTACTTCATTACTTAAATTCTTTTATAACTTTAGAGGAATTTAATGATTCATTGGCGTGTTTTACTTGCAATACCACCGCTGTTGGCATCGACGGTATTTCATATCAATTGCTCTGCCATTTGCCTTTATCTTGGAAGCAATTACTTCACTCATTTTACCAAAAATGTTGGTTAAATGGAACTCTCCCTACTATCTGGAAGAGGACGGTTGTAATACCAGTTCCAAAGCAAGGTAAACTTAGATCCGAAATTGACAGTTATCGCCCAATAGCTTTAACATCGCAAGTTGGTAAGATATTGGAAAAAACTGTTGAACGTCGTATTTTACATTTCTGCGAAAAAGAACAATATTATTCCAAACAACCAAGCAGGTTTCAGGAAAGGAAGATGTACAACTGATCATCTGGTCAAAATTACGAATCAACTTAAAAAAACAGTTTTCCAGAAGAAAAAGTACACTTGCTACTTTTTTTTGATATTAGAAAAGCTTGTGATAGTGTGTGGCATGCTCGTCTGCTTTATAAGCTAAAACATATTGGAATTAGTAGAGCAATGTATCAATTTGTAAAATGTTTCTTGTCTGGGAGGTCTGTTTGTACAAGAATTGGCACATGTTATTCGTCATTCAAGGATATTGATATTGGAATTCCTCAAGGATCTGTCATTGCTTCAATTCTTTTTACTATTCTTATTCATGATCTCCCAAGTGTTCCGTCTAATAATATCCATCTTGTTCAATATGCTGATGACATTGCTATATGGATGAATACAAACGTCAGAAAACAAACAAATAAGAGAGTTATAACACATGTTCAAAAACTATACCAAGTTGAGCTAGATAAGTTAGATTTATACATGAAAGAAATGGGTTTTCAACTTTCGGGAGAAAAGACACAATTAATGCTTTTTATTAATGGTGATACTCCAAAGCATCCTCCTCAGCTTGTTATAAAAGGCAACACTCTCAAATATTCAAAAGCTGTAAAATTTTTGGGAGTCTATTTAACCCCTAAGTTAAAGTGGCAATATCATATTGAACACATAATACATAAAGCTAGACACAGATTTAAATTTTCTCAAAATAATTAATGCTCAGTCATGGGGACAAGATACTCAAACACTTTTACATCTTGCTACCAGTTTAGTTCGATCGAAATTAACTTATGGTCAAGAGGTTTATTTCTCAGCTCCACAGACGCTGCTAAAAAAAAAATTACAGAGCATAGATAGTAAGGCTGTTAAGTTAGCACTTGGTGTGCCAGTACACACAAATACGCTCAAAACATACAGAGCAGCGAATCTGTTAACTCTTGAGGACCAACGAAAATTGGCCACCGCAAAGTATGTGACTAGATGTCTTTCAGTTTCTAATTCAGTGACAAATGACATTTTTCTTGACTCAAGACAGGATTTCCCGAAAAGAGCGCAAAACATCTCATATCTTCAACCTATTAGAAACTATACAGATATATATATATATATATATATATATATATATATATATATATATTACATCAATTTCAAGTAGTCCCATAATACCCATTATTCCTCAATGGGAGCATATTTCTGCTAGGTTCGATACAGATTGTACAACTCTAAAATAAGAGGATAACATCAATCTTATATCCGTTGAAGCAAAAGAACATCTAGAAAATAAGTGTCCAAATCATTTAAAGATTTTTACAGATGGTTCAGTTTTGGAATCATACACAGGGGCTGGATTTGCTATTCCTGCTTTGAAGATAAGAAAGTCATTTTGTCTTGGAAAAGGTTTTTCTGTATTTACTGCAGAACTATATGCAATTCTTATGGCCTTATCCTTCATAGCTGATATTGATACTGCGATTTATAGCATTGTACTTTGTGTTGACTCAAAATCTGTTCTTTACAGACTGCAAAACTGGAATGCAAAAGTTCGAAAAGATTTGATATTTGATGTAAAATATTTAATACATTCAATTATATGTAAATTTATTAATGTAGAATTCTGTTGGATTCCATCTCACTGTGGTATTTGGGGGATGAAATGGCTGATAGATCAGTGAAAGAAGGAGCTGTTAGAAAATATCCTGATAGTACACTAAAATTAGAAAAACATGAAAAAAATTCACTGTTAGAGACTAGTATAATGACAGAAAAGCTTCCTTCAAAGTCAAAAATATTACCGTGTTCAAGATCCTTGTCTAGTCTCATTTACAAAATTTGATTAAATTCATGGAAGACTAAATTTTCAAAAAATGTAGAATGTGCCTGTGGTCATCCAATATCAATTGAACATATTCTTTTTGATTGCCCATCGCTATCCCTGTTATACAACATATCTGGGATAGATGTAGCAAAAATGGGATCTTTAAATGATATAATCTACAGCGAAGAAGTGATACAAATTACATCAGTTTTATCCAGCACTATGCTTGCAAATTTATTGTAAACATTAAATCGTTTATTGTTATTGTATT
>JADBJO010005218.1:107500-125000 GCA_016801955.1 Conus betulinus
AGATAGGGATAAAGACTTCCACTGAGGATGACTGGGCTACTGAGGGTGCTTTAAATCCTCTTTTCTGTGTTTTCAGTGCAGATCTTATCCTTATAAAATGGGCCTTTCTGAGTGTATCGGTGCTGAAGGAGTATGCTTCACATGTGTGTGTGTGTGTGTGTGTGTGTGTGTGTGTGTGTGTGTGTGTGTGTGTGTGTGTGCACATGCGCATATGCCTGTCTGTCTGTTTCTGTGTCCGTTTGTCTATGTCTGTTTGTGCGCATATGTTCAGCATCTCTTCAACATCATCTCTTTCCAATTCCCTTCTCCCTCTCCCCCCATCCCTTGCCTATTTCTGCCCCCTGCACCCCCCCCCCCCCCCCCCCCCCCCCCTGCTTCGTTCCACCCTTACTTTGAATTTCTCTGGTCGATGTTGGAGTTCATATAGCACAATAACCCCAGTGCACTCACTTACTGGGTAGAGCACATTATAAATCCCCTTTGTTATTGTTATTACAACCTGTATGAATAAGCGCGAGTTTGCAACAGACAATGTCTTGTTTGTTTATTCTGTCTGTCACCCACCCTCCATCCCCCAACACCACAATCACACCCTGTTGTAGAATATAATTCAGTCTGAATTTGTGCAAACAAATTCGAATTTGTGTCACAAAACATTCTGATGCTTACCAGCTGCCATGGTGAAGTGGTTAGTGTTGTGTACTCCCGGCTGGGAGGTCGTGGGTTCAAATCCCATCAGAGTCATGCGGGTTTTTTTCTGCCCCAACTGGCTCTTACTCAGAGTTGAGTTTGCCACGGGCTCACTTGGAAGACGGGGACCACACAGTCGAGTTTCATCCACTTAATGGATGCGTTTCTGAGAGTGTTGCTCACTTTTCCTGACCAACACTGCAGGTGCCTGTATCTCTCAGGCCTGATTGACACCGGGATATGTTATGTAAGGAAGCATAGAGTGCAGCCCTGTCATGTAGTCTCAGACCGAAATGGAAATCCGTAGCATCATCTTAATCATCCTCATTCTCATCGATCAGCATGAAAAAAAATGTCTCAAATTCTGTGGCCCTTCATGCCCTGCTCTCATGGTGACCTCAATTTTGATGTCCTCTCACCATGTCTGTGGCCTTGGTTTGGTTCCGTCGGGGTCACCGGTATTGGTAAGTCCATGGGGGCTGTCGTTGGACGGACGTGGTGGCGCCCTCCTCCGGAGAGAGAGCTCACTCACGCCAGCTCCGCGACTAAAGCATTATTTGTCATCAGTAGGGGGCTTAGTAGGTGGTGTCCTGCTGTGTTAGATCAGAAACAGGCGCCACTGAACACCACCAAAGTGACTCGGCAGCAGCAGTGCAGTGTCTCCTCCGGTGGGTTGCCTCTTGACGACTTGACAGTCGTGAAGAGGCAACCCACCGGAGGAGGTGTTTTATGTTCAGTGATGTCAGTGTGTGTGTGAGGGGAATAGAGTGGAGGAGGTGGGGGAAAGGGGAAGACTGTTGTTCTGTTCATAATAGTGTTTTGTGTGGGGAGTCCTGCTGTTTGTTGGTACTGTCTGTCTTTATCTTTTTTGTGGATAGGATAGAGGGGAACTGCTCGATTTTTTGCTTGTTTGGTTTTTGTTAATGTAATCTGCTTTGAGTACTTCGGGTTGTTGGTTGGCTTATTTGTTTGTTTTGTTTTGTTTATTTTGTTTCGTTTTGTTTTGTTATCTTTTTTAATTGTTCATGTTCTTTACAACTTTCTTGGGACTGAATGTAAACTTTCAGTACATCTGAATGAAAAAGGTGCTCAGTACACCTTACTGTTATTACTAGAATAGAAATAGCATGACATCTTGACCTGAATGAAAGATTCTTGCTGCTTGTGTGGCTAAATGTGCTGAATTTCTTGATTATTGCCTCATCTGCAGCTGTGTTTTAATCATTTCTCTTACCGAAGTGATAAATCAGGTTGATGTGTTGTCATATCTCGACACCTGCCAACTCAGCCGGTGGCTGTGCGTGGTTTTTCAGAAAGGCGCTGGCAGCATGGCAGCAGCATACAGACGAACTGACAGCAGAGAAGAAACAACTGGCCGATGATCTCTTTGGCTACATTGTTGTGCGACGCTGCTTCAATTCCTGGAAAATGTGGGTCATTCTGTCACTTTTGTGGTCCAGTCATTGCTCCCTGAAACATCTGGTTTAAGTCTCGTAGAAGAAATTCCCTAATTTGGAAATCTTTCCTGAAATCTTGAATGAAATTAAAAAATCCAGAATTCAAAATATTGTTGAAAGTTTCTGGAGGAGTGGCATCTTCTGATAGGGCTGATGACGTGTTGCAGAATAAAGTCTAAGTGATGTTATGTCAGTGTTTGCGGCTATATGAAGTGGAAAAGGCATTTACCATTTGAATTGTAATACTTTCCTCAGCTGAAGTGGTAGGGGGGTGAAAATGCTTTCAGTCTAAAGCCAAATTGCCCCTGTTCACCCCGCTCCATCCCCTTCATCCCTTGGTTCCTGAACTATCTGACTCCAGAAGGTTGGCAGCCATGCATCATGTGCCAGTGGGGTTGATAAAACATGCACATGCGTGCACGCGCACACACACACACACACACACACACGCTCTCTCTCTCTCTCTCTCTCTCTCTCTCTCTCTCTCTCTCTCTCTCTCTCTCTCTGTCTCTCTCTCTCTCTCACACACACACACACACACACACACACACACACACATATACACAGGCATGCATGCTAGCACGGATACACACAAAAACAACTACGGAAAAACATTTTCATGCTGACCTCATATTCAGATACCGTCACTGAAAACAGAATGTAGCTGCCCTAATGATATGGTTCAAAATGCTTTCAAATGCAGAACTTTGACTACTGAGGAACCTCAAAGTTTTTTACCCTAGGAATGAGGAAGACGGAAGAATAATTTTTTTTTTAGTCCATGGAAACACCTTGAAATTCTCTTGCAAATATCTGTATGAAGCATGACGTTTGTTTCCAGTTCAAATACCGCATGGTGTTCCTGGGCGGCGGGCGGAGAGGCATCACAGGGAGGTCATCCTGCCCAAGCTGTTTGAGGCGTGGCAGCGGCACACCGCACAGGAGAAGGTCGCCGAGCAGGAAGGTTTCGCCAAGCTGAAGAATTTTATCCAAGGTGAGTTTGGTCGCTCGTTCATGTGGTGCATGCGCTTATAGGGAAAGGTACCAAGCCAGAAATCGTCTCGAAGGGCAGTTGCTGCAACTTCTGCATTGACCAGAATAAAGCGTGGGTGGAAGGGCAACAGCATCTCCATGAACTGAAACATTTGCCACTGCATGAAGTGGTGCATTCCGTTTTCCTGTATGCATGCAAGACATAGACTCTCACAGCAGATGTGGACAGCTGAATCCTGCTGATGAAAATGATGTGCTGTTTCAGAATACTGAACATCAGAGATAACTTAACACACAATCAACTGGAGGAACCTGGTGAGCTATTCTTGCCTCTCTTCAGTTCTTTCCCTTGAATTTTGATCACTGGTGATCGACGGTTTTCTCCCGGAATTATGGTATTTAAAACAACATTTTTGTTATCTGAAGTAATATATCACCTAAAAAAAAAAAAAAAAAACACATTCATCACAAAAATATTATTATTTTAGAAATAATGCGCAAAATGTTACAAAAAAAAGATCATCTGTCATGCAAAATGCAAAAATCTCAAAAACTGTTGAAAGTTAAGTATGGTGCCCCAGTGACTCCCCCACAAAGCTAAGGGAGAAGGAGAAGAAGAGATTCTGAATAAGAACATGTTATGTGCTGCATGAAAAAAAAATAGTAGTGTTGTGGAGATTCTTTTTTTTTTTTTTTTTTACTTTCCATCATTTTCATATTTTTCTTTTTTTTTCCCCCTTTCTCATCATTCGTGTTCCTGCTCTGTCATCACTTCCACGCTACTCATACCATCTTCCCTGCACGCATCCTGTGGCAGCCTCGGCAAGTACCTGTCATGAGAATTTATATTTACATTTTGCTTTTGCTCTTTTTCTAAGAATGGCTTTCTGTGCTTTATGTTTGATTTTTGAGGGTAAAGGAAGATGGCTCAGAATTGATATCCTCTCAGTTTTCTTCCTGTAAGTACTACATAAATGTGATTGAGTGAGAATAAGAAATGAAAGAAGTTTTGACACGTGCAGTACATTATGAAGACATTAAAGTATACATATAATTTCAAAGTACACCTCTGACAGGAAATGTGTAATCTTCAAAGCTTCATTGTAACTCCGTACCCTTCGTGACTTTTTTCCCTCAGAGGGATGAAGAACCGCTACATCTGGAGACAGGGGGACGAGAGGATATTTCAACATTTTTTTTTTTTTCATGAAGAACACTAATTGTGCAGTACGATGGTTTGCTGTATCGACATTGTCTTTACCAACATCTTTCTGTGTGTTTCTCACCCACCACACAGAAGTCTCCAGAAGAAAGTGTTCCATGCCTGGCGCCGGCTGCCTCAGGAGCTGAAGCGGGAAGCGGAGCGGGAGAAGCTGCGATCAGAGATGAGGAAGAAAGTGACTGACCTGCTGCCAGACTTCCGGCCTTCAGCGGCGTGGCACAGAGCACGGACTCCACCTCCTGGTAACGGCACAACCGTGCAAGGCCACAGCTCTGAGCAGAGGGACTGGAGACAGAAGACGCTAAAGAAAGAGTGGTGCTTGAGTGTGTTTTCGAGGGTTGGAGGATTTGTTTTTTTTTTGTGTTAACAGTGCAGTAAAAAGATACAGCTCAGATCCCCCCTCCCCCCCCCCCCCCCCCCCCCCCCCCCCCATGGCCGGTCAGGCTACCAACAACATGAAACTGAAAGAGAAAAGATGAAAAATGCATAGCCACACCTTCTTTGAGCAAGCATTTTTTGCTTTCCCTCAGACTAAAGAATCTCTTTTCTCCTTTGTCCATAATGTATGTTTCTTAGTGAGCATACTTGAGTGATGTGGGGTGGAAATGTGGTCTAGTGCACCTTACGTTCACCAGGGAAGTGAGGAAATGTTTGGTTTTTGTTTCGAGTCTCACATGAGGTGGGGGTTTTGGTGGGGTTTTTTAACCCAATTCAGTAACATCTTAAATTGATATCTAACTGCTAATCTTTCAGATTAGAAATAAAATTCTGTAGAAAAATGGACTTTGAGGAAGAAACAAGAAAAAGAAATGTTCAAGCTGAAAAAGAGAATCGTTACTGTTTCCCAAGTGTCTTAGAAATGAAAACCAATTATGAAATGCAAAAATTCACCATCTGCTATTAGTCACCTACTGTATATCAATCACAAAATGAAGTGTTCTTTATGAAATTTTAATTTGTTACAGAATGCCTGATGCTGAGAGTAAACCTTTATTTGGTCTTCATTCATCTATTGGTTGTTGGTTGAGAAATTCTCTTTTGAAGTCGTTCCTTAAATAGTTATCATCAGATCAATCTAATGCTCATCAATATAGACAGATTTTATTTTCAGTATGGAGATATGTGTAATTTTGTCAGTAATTATGTAATATTATAGATGAAAATCATCTATGATGTCAAGTGATTGCTGAGAAAATGATTTTTTTTCCATGCCAGATTCAACAACTGCATAGAGTATTGCTCCTGTATGACCATCACAATGCAATAAGTTGCATTGCATCTCTGGGCTTTTTTTTCTCCAGTTTTCTGAAACACAATTTGGACGGCCTTTTAATGATACAAACCATGTTCAAATAGGATTGTTACAACTTGAGATAATAATTTTACAACTCAAAGTAGTTTTGGATGTACTTAAACAGTCCAAGCAATGCCTTATCCCTCCTTGGCATTGAACAGTGCCATATTATCAGGATCCTCAAAAAAAAAAAAAAAAATTCTGAGAATGCATTTCTAGATGAATTTGTGTGCAGTTTTTCCCTTTTTCTGGTTGTGTTTTCTTTTTAACCTTCATCCTCCTGCATAGTTTCCTTATTTCACATATTTTCTTTCCTCTCCTTTCTGTGTTAAACTGTTAGTATGATGATGTTTTCTGCATGTCACCGTTTACTTCATAGCAGCGCATGGCTTCCTCCTGTTGTATATTGCATTGTGGAGCCCAGTTAGCACCAGTCATGATGCACAATGGTTTGCAACCAGCCAAAAGCCCTCATTTCCCCTGTTAACATCTCTAAATGCATTTCAGTGCAGTCTTTTGTATACCAGTGGTTTATCTACTTCCAGGCAGGCAAAATGTTTTATCATATTCAACACAAAGATGAAAACATTCCAACTCTCTCTCTCTCTCTCTCTCTCTCTCTCTCTCTCTCTCTCTCTCTCTCTCTCTCTCTCTCTCTCTCTCTCTCTCTCTCTCTCTCTCTCTGTCTGTCTCTCTCTCTCTCTCTCTCTCTCTCTCTCTCTCTCTCTGTGCATGGACCACAACTTTCCAGAAAATATTGATCATTAGATACCGTGACAGCAGAACTGTTTTCTCTTCTGGGACGAGTTCCTTTCAAAATGGCGGCTGTGCTGTGTTCTTTGATTGATCACAGGCTGAAGATCAAGCTGTCTGCCTCTCAGCGATCTCAGACAGCTTATACAAATATTGAGAAAAGAATGTTCTTGCTGATCTTTATAGTTGTCAGTGCTGACGGGATATTTCTGATAAGAACTCTCAAACTGTACAATCGCAATTATTGTTACAATCAGATCAGAGACAATTATTGTTACAATCAGATCAGAGATCAAGCTCTTTGATTCATTACAAATAAGAACAGAACAGTCATTCTTTCTTTTCTTTCTTTGTGCGTACGCAGGCTGATACTCCTGCAGACACTGCCTGTATAGACAGGCAGTGGAGTTTTGTGTGTATGACCGTTTTTCATCCCGCCGTTAATGTAGCCATACTCCATCTTTGGGAAGGTGCATGTTTTGTGTAATGTGTCATCCATACCAACAGCCAAACCGGTCTTCTCATCCGAAAGTTTGTGATGGGATTTAAGTGTGTGCAAGATGTGCGTGCGTCCACACATGGAACCTCGGTTTCTAGTCTCATTCAAAGGACTGTATGTGGAATGGAGTCAGAACCATGGTTAATTCGAGGGAAAAATCCCCATGTACTGAAATTTGAACCCGCAACCCCAGGATCACGAGTCCGGCGTTCTGCCAACTGTGCGATTTGGTCCCCCAGAGCGGCCATTCAGTTATACACGCAGAGGTTCCATGGCTCTTTCATTTTCATGATAATGTGTTGTTCTATGAACGGGACATTCCATTAAGATTTGAATTTCACATGGGCTGCAATGGAACCATGCCTGTGTCATTGTGGAAACAGTTGTTAAAAAAAAAAAAGGTCTGGTGATGGCATGATGTGATCCTCTTGCCTCATCCTGTGTTCTGGCATTCATGAATGATTTCTTCCAGTACCAGACACACTTCTTGAGGCGTTGGTTGGCAAGAGTTTGGGTTCATATGAGCACATTTCTCCTGTCTCCTGAGTCTGGTTTTGAGTAAGTTTTATTGCGGAACAGATGGCATGCTGTCATGTGTCTGTTTTCCGAGATGGACTTATTTAGACCATGTCTCTGTCGCTGAATATGTCTGTGTCTGTCTGTCTGTCTGTCTCTCTCTCTCTCTATCTCTCTCTCTGTCTCTCTCTCTCTCTCTCTCTCTCTCTCTCTCTCTCTCTCTCTCTCTCTCTCTCTCTCTCTCTCTAAAACAACACACACACACACACACACACACACACACACACACACACACACACACACACACACACACACACACACACAGAGTCAAACACACACACACACAGTCACACACACACACACACACACACACACACACACACACACACACACACACACACACACACTCACTCACTCACACTCACTCACTCACACGCACACACACACACACACACACACACACACACATTCATCATTTTTGCCATTTATCTTTCCTATTCTCCCACGTTTTGAGTATCCAAAATTAGAATCTGCATTTCTTACTCAGTTTCTCTTCTATATCATAGGAGATGTCCAATATCACAGGAGATGATGATAGAAACCATGCATTTATTCCAAATGGGGCACTCTTATTTTGATCACTGTCATTTTCTTTGCCATTTTATAAACCAGATCGATGCTAGACAGGTTTTTTGCTTGTTCTGGTTTTGAGTTTAGACACATTTCTGTATTTTTTTTTTAATCAGCAATATAAACTGGGGTTTTTTGTTTGTTTGGGGGGGGGGGGGGGGGGGGTTTGCATTATGCAATGTGTCAGCTAGGTGCAAGTCAAGAGAATTGATTGGTAAATTTAGGTTTATCTGTTTTGATGTCAGACATTTTCTTTTCAATAGACATCTGCCAGAAGCAATCCACTATATGACCAAAATATACTCTTGGCTATGTAGTGTATTTGCAGACATTATTTATAGTTGTTTTCATTTATTTTTGAAAAAAAAATGGCACTTTGGGCATTTATAAGCAACGCCTTCTGCTTAGTCATCAACCAGTTGTAGACAATTTTGGTTTTGATTTGTATCGACAGACAGACCTCAGTGATTCCTACAATTTGGAAAATGTCTTCCAAACATTTTGACTCAAGAGTTACGTGGACTCTCAAAAATGAACACTGTGGGGAACCCTGATTGTTGTTGCTGTTTTGTTGTTGTCGTCGTTGTTGTTGATGTCATTGTTGCTATTGTTTCACCCACACTATTTTGTTTGTCAGTTCCATTTTATTGCTGAGTTTGTTGAATGCTGCTCATCCAGTTCAGTTTGGCAGAAGAGAATTTTAATGTTTGGTGTATGACTGGGGAGAAAAAAAATCTGAATTTCACGTTAGTTTAATTCCGAAACTTGTGTTACTGAGGTGATTGGTATTTCTATTGATTTTTTTGTTTGTTTTGTTTTGTTTCATGATTGCTTTTTTTTTTTTTTTGTTTTTTTTGTTTGTTGTTTTTTTTTTTGGGGGGGTCCCTGGTTCATTTTCCATGCACATTCCCATGGCCTTACTCCCTGGCTGTTCATTCCAGCTCTGGTTTACACAGCTACATCCAGACCCATCCTTCTGCAGTCTGCATGATACAGTCGGTGTCAGGTCCACATGAGATAACCCACCAGAGGAGACACTGCACTGCTGGCTAGTTATTTCTGTTGTGTCAAGCCGCGCCTGTTCTGAATCCAACATATGCTGGGACACCGTTTTCTAAAGCCTGTGTACTAGCATGAAAAGAATTCTGAATCAAGGAAGCAGAGAAAGGGGACGTCACCATGTCCAGCCAAAAATCTGACGCTGACCTGAGAGTCAGAACTTGGCTGTGTGGGTTGATAATGCAACCAAAGCTTGGGGGAGATTTGGAGGAGGGCAAGAGGACAGCCACGTTCATCACAAGAGGTGGGAGTTTGCCTGTGTGACGAGGCAAATGAGAAGGAGATTATAGACAGTGCCCTTGATTTTGCCAATACCGATGAATTGACGCAAATACCATGGGCAAGATGGGGAGAAGAAATCAGAACTGAGGTCACTTTTTTTTTGTTTTGATTAAAACAGCTGAAAATGAAAGCATGTCTTGTGTATATATGTATTCTAGGATTTAGCCACGAGTATGATGAGTTCGATCAAAATGTGCGAAGAAGGCTTGTAGTTGTAGCATCTGGTGTAGGATGATTACTAGTGCCTTAGATATCTGTCATGAATTTTTCCTGGTTGGTTTTGATGTTCAGCAGAGTTGTGAAACGGTTTTGTTGTTGTTGTTGTTGTCTGAATCATGGATGTTGAATGTTGTGTCCAGATCACTTATCAGTAGAAGAACCTAAGTTTATGCTCTCTGTTTTCTCTGTCTCTGTCTCTTTCTGTCTTTCTGTCTCTGTCTCTCTTTCTGTCTGTCTGTCTTTCTCTCTGTTTCTCTCTCTCTCTCTCTCTGAAATATATTCTGTATTTATGTAATGACATATACTCAGACATACTTGTTGACAAACACACACACCACACACTCACACACACACACGCACACACACATCCATATCTATACTCAACCACAGAAACGGAAAATGAAAGACACCAGCAGCACTCCAGCAGAACACTAACTGCTAAAGCCCCAATCAAGAGCTTCTAGAAATGTTACCATTGTTACTTGCTGTTTAGTACCAGCGCTTCATTAGAGTCCAATCCAAGGTGTTGCAGATCTTTTACTGTTTCAAGCAGGAGGGTATTCAGACCCTCTGTCTCCCCAACCCACCCCACCCTTCTTTTTTTTTTTTTTTTTATTACCGTCTGGTCTTCTCTGAGCCCTCAGTGGCATTATACTCTCTTGTAACTCATTTTGTCTCCCTCAAGCACAACCAGACCCAGGCTGCTCCTGTCACAGCCCCAGCACAGCGGTCCTGAGAGAATATCCAGTATCAAGTCGTCATGAGGCAACCCACTGGAGGAGACCCGGCAGTGCTGTCAGATCACTTCTGCGATGTTCAGTGGTGCCTGTTCTGATCCAACAATCTAGGATACTGCAGTAGAAATCCCTTCCTGATGACGATGATTGGTTAGTGGTGGGGCCAGTATGGTGAGCATCCCCCCCCCCCCCTTCTCCCCTCCCCCTCCAGGAGGACGCCACCACATCCAACCAAAAAATCCCCACAAACTCGCCAATTCAGATGATCTTAAACAGGAACCATCATGCGCATGGACTTTAAGAGGACATTCAGACAGGTTACCATGAAAGCATGCCATGAAGGACCATGGAACTTTTTTTTTCATCATAATAAGTTAGGATAAATATGATGAAAATAATCAAAAACATATTCCATTCTGGTCCAGTGAATGCCTTCTTTAAGAATTCATTCCAGAATCAACCAGGCCCAAGAGATACAGACCTGCAGTGTTTTTCAGGAAGATTGACCAAGCATGGTTCCAGTCTTCCCATTAGAGTCAAACTCACACTAAACTCCGGGAAAGATCCAGCTGATTGTTTATGGCTTTTCAAACTTCTTGACTTGGTCTGTGTAATACATGATTTCACCCATTTTAGAAAATTTCCTGTTTTTTTTTTTTCTTTCTTTGTTTGTTTGTTTCTGCTTTGTTCATGATTCACGATTAATGGAGCATGATCTGCAACACAGAGCTCTGTGAGTGCTTATTGCTTTTAGGCTGTACTGCTGATACTGTTGTTGTTGTTTTCTTTCTTGAAGCTTTTGTAACAGTGCTGAACGTCAAGAAGGATGTGTTTCGATGTTGTTACATGAGTTGTATACTGCCTTGTGGGTTGGCTTTAAGGGTCAGACCCGATTAACATATCAGAAGAACTGTGTACAAAGAAACTTTCAAACTGCCGCTCTGTGGAAACGTTGGATTGTTTCACGATCTGTGTGGTTACGTGTATGTTTGGGGTTTGGTTCTATGTTTTTTTTTCAGAGAGTTTTGTTTTTTTTACTTTTCTTTCTTTGCTGGTGGTGGGTCCTTTTCGTGTGTGTGTGTGTGTGTGTGTGTGTGTGTGTGTGTGTGTGTGTGTGTGTGTGTGTTTGAGTTTGTATGAGTTGCAGTTCATGTTTGCGTATGTATGTAAATGTATGTCTGTTTATGTGTCTGTGTGCGTGCGTGCGTATGCGTGTATGTGTGTGTGTGCATGTGCATGCATGTGTGTGTTGTGTGTGCATTTGTGTGTGTGTACACACATGAGTTTGTACACATGTTAGTGTGTGTGCATGTTTATATGTGTGTTTGAGAGAGAGAGGAAAAGCGAGAGAAGAGAGAGAGAGAGAGAGCATGATTGTGTTTTTGTGTGTGTGCGACATGACTTTTTTTCCCTTTTCCCCCCTTTTTTCTATGGATCAGGCATTCATGATGCTTGATGTTTGCAACTGTTTGTCTTTTGTTAGTGGTGGTGGTGATGGGGGTTTTTCTTTTGTTGTGTTTGTGCGTTTTGTATGTATTCTGATCTCAATCCGTCCCTTAATTTGTTAAACAAACTTTTGAAGTCTGTATTCTCTGCCTCAAAATATATGTGTGTGTGTGTGTGTGTGTGTGTGTGTGTGTGTGTGTGTGTGTGTGTGTGTGTGTGTGTGTGTGTGTGTGTGCGCGCGTGTGGGTGTGAGTTTCTGTCATAAATATTTTGAGAGGATTACAATTTCATGCTACTGGATGTTGGTGATAGTATGTGCTTTATATTTTTGTGTGTTTGCCTGTATGGATTGTGTTTTGTTTCATTCTGCTTCATTATGCTTTTGTGTTCACTGATCTCCATCAGTCCCTTAATTTGTTGATTAAAGCATTGAAATTGGTAGTATGTTCCTCTACATTTATGCATGCATGTATGTGCGCTTGCATTTTGTGTATGTGTGTGTGAACGCACACACGCACTTGCATATGTGTGTGTGTGTGTGTGTGTGTGTGTGTGTGTGTGTGTGTGTGTGTGTGTCAGTGAGTGTATGTGGGACTATATTCTTGCAAGATGTGTGTGTGTGCGTGTGTGTGTGTGTGTGCGTGTGCGTGTGTGTGTGTGTGACAGACTGTTTTCTTTTGCGTGCACACATTTTGTGTGTGTGTTGTTTGTGTGTGTGTGTGTGTGTGTGTGTGTGTGTGTGTGTGTGTGTGTGTGTGTGTGTGTGTGTGTGTGTGTGTATGATATTATGCTTGCATAATTGTAGGTGCGTCCGTGCATGTTTGTGTTTTTTGTGTGTGTGAGTTTGTGTTTTTGTGTGTGTGTGTGAGAGAGAGAGGGAGAGAGACAGAGCGAGCGAGAGAAAGCACGGACCAGCATTAACATGTTGCGTTTGTGAAATTGGAATGATTTTCTCTTCCATTTGGATCTCCTGTTAGACCTGGTGAAATAATTAATTTGATTTGTATGAATTTTTCTGTACGTGGTTTCTGAACTGTAAATAGATTATTCTGAACTTGAATGTCATTTTTTAAAAATTGTTTGAAAATGCTGTGTATGTGTGCGCGCACACACACACACACACACACACACACACGCACACAGACATATATATATATATATAGTGTGTGGGTGTGGGTGTTAGAGAGAGAGAGGGGGAGGGGACAAAATGAACTGGCATTTGACAAAACATCACATTGATCATTTTTTAATTTTGTAACATGCACACAAAAACACAAACATACATGGCTTTCTGATGTTAAGACATGTGTTTTTTTTTTTTTATCACACACAGGGTATTTCTGTAAATATTTGTCCAAAGTGGAATTGAATAAGACCTTGGATCAATACAATAACAAAACAAAACAAAAAACAAAAACAAAATTGAAGGAAAACTGGGAAACAAAAAAAAAAATCATCATTACTCAACAGCAGACGATGAGGTAACCCATTAAGTCATAGAATTATCCTTGTCAGCAGAAGTTGAAGAAAGCAAACAAATACAGCGTGAGGCAAGAGAAAGGGGGCAAAATTGAAAAAAAAAAATTGAAGCAAAAAATCTTTTTTAAGAAAAAGATGAGAGATGGAGGGGCCAGGGGGAGGGGAGGGGGGGGGTTAGTGGAAGAATGAAATAAAGATCTTGCCTTCAAATAAGTTTTTCACCAATATAAACAGAAAATAAGATTGTTTTCTTTGATCAAGAAATTCATTTTATTTCATAATCATTCACATCGCAGTCCCTAATGACGTCATAGATGCGTTCGTCGTCCCCGGAAGCGTGGGTGACGTCACTGATGTGATACGCGCAGTCGCGTCTCACGCCCGTCTCATCCTGAACAGTAATAGTAGAATGGTGCCCCTCTGTGGCGACTGAGTGACGCAGGCAGAAGTTTTTTTTTCGTCAGAAAAATGTTCCGAAGAAGGCACAAATGTCGTCACACCATGATCCGCGTCAGGTTGCGCGGGTGCACCAGCATCATCATCATAATCTGCGCTGGTCAGAGTGACGTCATCGGAGAGGTTGACGTCATCCTCTGCGGCTTGTGCTGCAGCCATGTCGACGTAGCCTTGGACTGAAAGTCTGCTCAGTCTGCTTGGTCTGTCTGTTGGGTGTTCGTGGGCTGGGTGTTTGTTCATGGGCGTTGGTCTGTGTGTTCAGGTAGCATGATCCATTGTCTTCCGCTGTGTCTGAGTCAGATTATGATGTAGTTATTGGTATGGCTGTTGGTGGTAGCAGCGGTTGTTGTTATACTAGCATTCTACATTCTTCGTCTCGTAGTCTTATGTGATCATTACAATGTCGCATCGTGGACGTATTTCGAGGATGTGAACAATTAACATCGAATAATACCCTGTGTGTGTGCGTGTGTGTATTCTTAAACGCGTATGTGATGTGTGCGTGACTGCGTGGGTGCAAGAGCACGTGCGCGTGTGCGCGCGCATGTGTGTGTGTGTGTGTGTGTGTGTGTGTGTGTGTGTGTGTGTGTGTGTGTGTGTGCAATGTTAATAACTAAAGAAATTTTACAATGGTAAACCAAGCTGTATCAATCATGGAGGCTGGTTGTCTGAGCCATTTAATGTAACTTGTGGAATAAGGCAAGGCTGTCCCTTTTCTCCTTTAGCGTTTGTTTTAGCTGTCTTGGCTGCAAAGATTAGAAAAAGTGAAGTAACGGGTATCCAAGTGCCAACAAGGCACCATGCAAATGAGCAGTATATTAAGATAAAACAACTCGCTGATGATACCACCCTATTCTTAGATAACAAAAATGATATGATTGAATCTTTGAATATTTTGAAAGCATTCGAAAAGTTCTCTGGTCTTAAGTTAAATATGAATAAAATCAAAGCTATCAGAATGGGCAGGAGAATAAATGAAAACAATCTGCCTTTCTCTATAGTTGAAAGAATAAAAATACTTGGAATTTATTTTGAAAAAGATAAAATGGCCAAAAACATTGAAGAAAACTGGAAAGGCAGAGTTGAAACCATATAGAAAAATTAATAAAGACCTGGAGCAAACGAGACATCAGCATTCATGGCAAAATTACAGTTATTAAATCTTTTTTGGTTAGTCAGCTAGTCTTTGTAATGCAGTCAATTGGTATTCCATATGAAGTCCTGCAGAAGATAAATACGATTTTATATAAATTTGTTTGGCAAAAGAAACACAGTAATCGGAAAGCATTCGAAAAAGTGAAAAGGAAAGTAATGGAAGCAGACTATAACTCAGGAGGTTTAAAAATGGTTAACGTTATGGAACTGCAAAACTGTATGTACTTGCAATGGGCAAGGAAATTGTTTTCTGCGACAGACGAAAATTGGAGTAAGATTCCGAAGTGGCACTTAAACAAAATAATTAGTAATGATAGCATATTTAAGCTTAACTGTAATGCAACGCAGTTGCAGCAAATTGAACGAATAGACAATGAATTTTGGAGAAATGTAGTTACATTTATTTGAATAATAAGAGGAAAACCAAGATAGAAGAAATAACACCGAGTAACTTTTTAGATCAAATGTTATTTTATAATGACTTGATAAAATACAAAGGCAATATATTATATTTTCAAGAATGGAAAGAAAAGGGAATACAGTTTGTCAGAGACATTGTGCATGTTACTGAAAATAGACTGCTTAATCTCAATGAAGTGGAGACAGTTTTAGGTGATCGTAATGCAAATACAATTTTTTGAATATAACGCACTGCGAAACGCTCTCCCATCAACATGGCTGGAGTGGATTTATGAAAACAATATTACTCTTGACAATGCTTACTCTGCTGACTGCGAAGCCCATCTATTTAACACAAAACAAAAGAGATAAAAAAAAAAGTTGCTGGAGCAAAGGAATTTAAGTAACGTTACTGCAAACAGCAAGGACTTTTGGCGTAGAAAACTCGACTTTGAAGTAGACGAACACATATGGCTAACACCAAGAACATCTACAAAAGAGGTTAGGCTGTATGAACTACAATGGAAAATAAACCATAACATTTACCCGACTAATATTCTTTTGCAAAAAATGAAAGTATCAGAAACTAACAAGTGTGATAACTGTACAGATGAAATTGATTTTATTGAACATTTCTTTTTCTACTGTCCTCCAGTGAACAAATTTTGGAAAAATATAGAAATATTTGATTTCATCGAGAATCGACACATCTCTGAAACTATCGTTAATTGACGTTCTCTTTGGAGTCAACAGAGACGATATAGGTAAACAGGTAACAAAATCGATTAACCATATTATATAAGTGGGGAAAATGTCCATTAGCATTGCACGTAAAACTAAAAAATTGACGGCATTACAAATGATTTTCGATCAACACATAGAACTGAGAAAGTGTTACATCGATTTATAAATTGTATATAAGTAAAAAGTGTGACCGAGTTCAGAAACCTGTATTTGTACAACATCAGAACCTAGAGATGTAATTCTCCCAAAAGAAAAAGAATAAAAAGAACCATTAGGTAACCATTAGCATGCGCTCAGGCACTGGTTTAGTGTTTATCCGTTTGTTTTGCCTATTAGCCCTGTTTGTACATGTATAAACTTGTTCTTAATAACACAGGTTTTTGCTCATATTTAGTCATATGGCTGACCACCATTGTATACATGTATACACAACGCACACTCATGCATGCACGCAAGCACACACACACACACACACACACACACACACACACACACACACACACACACACACACACACACACACACACACACACAAGTACGCGCGCTCCGCACACTCACACGCACACGCACGTGCACACACGCACACATAACACACACACACACACATACACACACACACACACACACACACACACACACACACACACACACACACACACACACACTTATTATCTCGCTTCTTGGGCTTTCCTCATGTCTCCCTTGTAGACCCCCTTTTCGCTATAAGGGTAGCATATTTGGGGAATAGCCAATTTCCGAGATCTTGGGTGTGACCCATGACTTTGTCTCCTGTGCATGTTTGTCATCTCTCCTAGGGTCGTCCTTGCAGCCCTTTTCGTCTGTACTCTTCAAGGATGATTACCGGGAGTGTTTACAGGTTCGGGAGTCACAGCGACGGGTGCTGAAACTTGAATTTTCTTCTTATAATCCCAGCCACATTCCTCATCCGCCAGTCTTCTGAACGTTTGATGTACATTTCCGAAGCTGCTATTAGCATTTCTTGGTCTTTTGTCTGTCTGTCTGTCTGTCTGTCTGTCTGTGTCTCTCTCTCTCTCTCTCTCTCTCTCTCTCTCTCTCTCTCTCTCTCTCTCTCTCTCTCTCTCTCTCTCTCTCTCTCTCTCTCTCTCTGGCAAAACTGAAAGAAAAGAAACTAATGCAGGGTTTTTTTTTGTTGTTGTGTTTGTTGTTTTTTTTTTTTTTTTTTTTTTTTTTTTTTTGTTTTAGTTTTCTGTTTTATGTATGTTGTTCTGTTTACATAAGCAGCATATCATCAGAGTGAAAGTGCCAATACACCACACATTAGAACATTAACAAACCCAGACACATTGTATCAAACGCCAATACACTTAAATCAGCAAAATATGTCCATTTGAGAGAACATACAGACATTGCATGGTGCGTAAGAGACTGGTTGGAGGGGGAAAAAAAAAAAAAAAAAAAAAAAAAAAAAAAATATAGTAGTGGAAACTG
>JADBJO010005218.1:132500-135000 GCA_016801955.1 Conus betulinus
ATCGTTATCGTTCTCTCTCTCTCTCTCTCTCTCTCTCTCTCTCTCTCTCTCTCTCTCTCTCTCTCTCTCACACACACACACACACACACACACACACACACACACACACACACACACATAAAACCTATGCAGCGTAATCGTACCAGCACTCTCTCTCCCCTCTCTCTCTCTCTCTCTCTCTCTCTCTCTCTCTCTCTCTCTCTCTCTCAGGTGTACACATGCATGCGCAGGTGCCGTCGCAGGCACACACTAATTGATTCATTCACACACTCACACACACACACACACACACACACACACACACACACACACACACACAAGCGTTCGTACGCAGGCAGGAAGGCACGCACATACACACACGCGCATGAGCGCACGCACACGTTCACGAACGCGCGCGCACGCGCGCGTACACACACACACACACACACACACACACACACACACACACACACAGGTTCGAACCACTGACCTCTTGCCAACACGGAAAACGACTCCTCGTACAACCCCTTCTCGTTCTCAATCTGCACACGGTACACTCCGTAATCTTTTGCCCCTTTAGCTGTCACCCTTACCCACGTCACCAACTGGGCCGTGACGTCATCATACATGACAACACGTGGGAGGACGGGTGTGTTGACGTCACGGTCGACGCGATACCACGACACTGTGGGCAACGGGCGAGCGATGACGCAGGTGGAAAGGTTGACGGTGTGGGTGAGGGGTAGCACGTGTGTGCTACTGTTTTGATGGCCGCAAGCGTCGGAGTCCCGAGGTGTGGGAGCACCTGAAGAAGGTACGAAGAGACCGATTATGACAGTTCAATTCTCTGTAACGATGCGGACGAATACCTTTTATATCTGAAATACCAGATGTAAATTTTTGTCAACAGATATATCAAATGTCTAATCTAAGTCCACGGATAAAAGATCTGGAGTTCTGTTAGTGGAGAGACAGACAGAAGAGAGAGAGAGAGAGAGAGAGAGAGAGAGAGACGGAGACAGACAGAGACAAGGGCAAGGATTGACAGACAGCGTGCTAAGAAGGGGTAAGGAGAGCGTGGGAGAGAGATGGAGAGACGAGAGAGAGTGAAGGGGGGGGGGGGGGGGGGGGGAGGAAATGTGCTGTGCTGTAGCGTCGCTGCTCCTAAATAATCAGTACTATCCACATTTTTGTCCTGAAATCGAAAATGAAATAAAACTACTAATAGATGGGAGCTCTCTACGATATTCGTTGAGGTTCTTTCCGTCAACACTTAGCTTATCTTCCCTTACCGGATGTTGAACTTTCTCCCGTCAGTGGGTTATTTTCTCTTAGAATGGAACATGTGAAAATTGTCAGAAAAGAAAGTTTTGCTGGCAAAGGGCAATAGCAAATTGGCGATATGAGGTGTGTGTGTGTGTGTGTGTGGGGGGGGGGGGGGGGGGGTATAATGATTGGACCTTTTCTGTTTGTGTTAAAATAGGGAGGGCTAGGGATGGGGTAACGCAAGGCACATTAAAGAAACAAGAGTGTAAAATATTCGCACTTGGCCTACCATCTCATGAAAAGAAAGTATTCGTTGGTCATCAGATGCATTACGAGAGAGAGAGGGGGGGGGGGGGGGGGGGGGGGGGGGGGGGGGGGGGAGGGACAAAGAGGGTTTTCATAGCTGTGTTAGCAAAAGGGCAGTAACAGAAAACCGACAAACGGACTACAGAAAATGTTACGGTCGTTATATGAAGAAACTGAAACAAAAGAATAAAGCGGTCAACAGCACCGGTCGCCCTGGCTAAGTGGTTAGCGTTGCAGACTTCCGACTCGGAGATCGTGGTTCGAATCCCATCTGAGCCATTATTTATTGGATTTTTCTGCCCCAACCGGCTCCTATCCAGAGCTGAGTTTGCTTTGAGTTCAGTCGGGAGACTGGGACCACACAGTCAAGTTTCATTCACTTAATGGGTGCGTCTTTGGGAGTTTTGCTCAAATTTCCTGACCAACACACCACAGGTGTCTGTATTTCTCGGTCCTGGTTGACGCCGAAATAGATTATGAAAGTCAGCGTGGAGTACAGCCCTGTCATGCAGTCTCTTACCAGAATGGAAGCCCATAACATCTTCATCATCCGATCATCCTCATCGATCAGCATAAAAAAAAAAAAAAGTCTCAAATTCTGTGTCCTTTCCTGCCCTGTCGTCATGGTGACGTCAGTTCCGATGTCCTGTCCACGTGTGTGGCCTTGGTTTGATCCTGTCGGGGTCATCGGTATCGACTATTCATGGGAACTGTCGTCGCACGGCCGTGATGGCGCTCTGCAGAGGCGGAGCTCACTCACGCCCGCTCGGCTACAAAGCAGTTACTGTCATCAGTAGGGGGCTTAGGTGGTTGTGTCCAGCGTATGCTGGGTCAGAACGGGCACCCATGAGCACCGCCGAAATGATTCTGCAAGAGTGCAGTGTCTCGTCAGGTGGGTTGCCGTGTGGCGACTTGACAGTGAGTGCTCCCTGTGTACTGCCGGGTCGGG
>JADBJO010005218.1:145000-150000 GCA_016801955.1 Conus betulinus
TCCGATCCGCGGGAAGATCCAGGTTGGGCAAGAGTTTGTCGCCGACCAGTAGTTGTGATGTGTATGGGATCCCCGCACAGAGGAAGCCAGTTCCGGACACCACAGAGAGTGTGTGTGGACACTTGCAGTGAGTAAACTGCAATAGTGACTTTCAAGAAGCTGAATGGTTGCATCAGCTGAAAGAATCACAGAATATGAAAATATATAAGCTTTGATTGATGCCAGAGTAAAGAACCCCCATGGGATTTTAAAAGATTAAGGAGGGGAATAATCAAAATTGACCTTTGTTTGCGCCTTATGTGTATGGAGTGGATGCAGTTAAGCATTATATCGCCACCACCCCGATTTCCCAAATCCATATTCATACAACAAGCATCATATAGGCTTTATAGAGTAATCTGTGTGGTTCCATTTGTGTTATCCTTAACCAGTAATGAATACATTAATCACTGATATCAATAGATAGGATATCGGTTAGTCTGTCCATATACCAAATCATGTGGTCTTCTCATCGAAACACCCAAGAATTTCTTCAGATCGTACAAATGAATTTTCTCAATGTGCATAGCAGCAGAATCAAAGCCCCATAGCTCAGCACCATATTGTAACATTGGTTGAATTTGAATATCAAATAATTTCAACAACAAGATAGAGAGTCATTGTCTAACAGTGCCAATTTCCTCAAAATACATAATAAAGCATATTAAGCTCTACTTGCAAGATCTCTACAAGCAAAGGTAAAGCTTAAGCGCGTAGAAAAATAAATACCAAGATATTAATAGGCATTCACTATGGGCATTTCGACTCCATTATTATGTCCTCCTTTCTCTGGTGGCAAGATAACCGCCCCTTTCTAAACACAATTATATTACTTTTGAGAGAGAGAGAGAGACAGACAGACAGACAGAGACAGAGAGAATGATGATGATAAACATGATAATCGTAGCGGTGGCTTCTGCTGCCGCTACTCTATTCACGCTGTTGCTGCTGCTGCTATTGATAACGATGATGAAAAAGACGATGGTAAAGCGAAAGAGCCAAGATCCTAACTTTGATCAACGCTTAGATTACGATTTTTTTTCTCCATCCGCTACATAGCCCTACCCACCAAATCCATCCCCTCACCCCATCACCCACACCACTCCCTCCTCTCCCCTGCCCTCCCCGTTTCCCATCCCCCACCCAGCCCAGTCTGATCCATTGCCCCATTCACACCCAGAGCAGTGGTCCGGAAGGTACTGACAACTAAAGCAAGATCCTGGTACTATATAGTGGTCAAGTCTTCGTTGTTACTAGAACGAAACCTGATCCACGTGGCTTCCTTGTCGTGTGACATGCGCCACCTGTGTACCTGTCGCCTTGTCTCCGTGTGACAAGGTCTGTTCTGCATCTTCTGTTTTCCCCATGTCTTAGTTTTACGTCTCGCGACACAGTTCGGATGCTTCTTCCGTGTTGATTCTGGTCGATTTTTATGCACTGTATCTCTTTCGTTCTTTTCTGCCTTCCGTTCTTTTCGTTCCTTTTCTTTCTTTCTTTCTCTGTTTTCTACTCTCCTCTCTGTCCCTTTCCTTTACCTCCCCTTTTTTCCCATTTCTTTCATTCTTTTTCTCTTTGCTTACTCCCTTTCCTCACCGTTTGTTGTTGTGTGTTGTTGTTGTTTTCTTCTTTTCCGTTCTTTCTGTCACTTTTTTTTTCTCCTGTTGTGCCTCTTTCTTATTTTGGTTTTCGCTACATTAATTTACAATCACCGATCCTAACGTGGGAAACAGTCTAAACAACGCAGTCTAGCGAAGTAAACTAATCAGAATAAACTATTACTTGGGTAAAATTGTAGTTGAGATTCAAAGCGAAAGAGATCGGTAACGAAAGCTGTAATTTGAGAGTTATCTATGTGCTGAAAGCTTCGTTTGTTCTATACTTGTCGATTTGTGTGTGTGTGTGTGTGTGTGTGTGTGTGTGTGCGTGTGCGTGCGTGCGTGCGTGCGTGCGTGCGTGTGTGTGTGTGTGTGTGTGTGTGTGTGTGTGTGTGTGTGCGCGCGCGTGCGTGCGTTCGCGCGCGCATGCGTGTGTGTGTGTGTGTGTGTGTGTGTGTGTGTGTGTGTGTGTTATGCTGGTTTTTTTTTTCCAATCAGTTGTAATTACTCCTCGTGCGTTGTTTTTTTTCTTTAATTAAAAACAACGCACGAGGAATAATTACAACGATTTAAGTGATCATGTGTGAAAACGTGAAGGTGAAGGAACATTTTTTTTAGCTGCAAACATTGAAATTAGATTAGTCACTAATCTGTGAGGTACGACAGCAGCTAAATGCTGATAATATATAAATGTTGCGGCAACCTGTGATAATCTGAACAATGGGGGCCGCCTTTGAATGATGATGATGATGATGATGATGATGATGATGATGATGATGATGATGATGGTGATGATGGTGGTTGTGGTAATGGTGGTGGTGGTAGTATCATCATCTTTAACATCTTCATTAAATCATCTTCACTATTATTTCCGTCGCGTTGTTACAGTTGCTGACAGTGATCTTGTTATTAGTGATAATTTCAGTACTGAAGACGGTGATGGTAACTGTGATATTGAAGTCGTTTTTCATGGGTATTCTACAGTAAGGTGCTTTATTTCGATTTCTGGTTAATATTGTTTCCATTTTCCTCCTCGTCATAACTGAAGTAATAGTGGTATTAGCAGCAGCAGCAGATAATTGTCAATCAGAAATACAAGTAGCACTTTTGAAGTTGAAATTGTCTCTTTCCCAGTTTGACAAAATAATGCATGTTCTTCATCTATTCACCTAATGCTTAGGCCTTAAGGTGAAAAAGGAAGGTGTGTGTGTGTGTGTGTGTGTGTGTGTGTGTGTGTGTGTGTGTGTGTGAGAGAGAGAGAAAGAGAGAGAGAGACAGAGAGAGAGATGTCATGTCCTGTTTCTCGCTCGGGCATCACAGGGCAAAATAAAGAAACAAGCAAATGCACACACACACACACACACACACACACACACACACACACACACACACACACACACACACACACAAACACAGAGTAACGACAACAACAACCACAAACACAACTACAACAACAACCACAACAACAATGACAAGAACAACAGCTATAATAAAATAATGGCAGGCAGCAGGTGCAACAGCAACAACGAAAACAGTGGCAGCTAGAAGTACACTCCCAGCAGCATTGACCTCTGAAGGGTCGAATGGATTATGAGACCTATCCGTTGATTCAGATCTGCCTCACAGATCCACACATAAATTTAATTTAATTCGCTAAATGAATGGTGGCCCCCACACTAGGATCTGCACCTGCATGACAAATGCGCACTAAAAATTCAATATTTTTGTCCGTGCGCCCCATTCCATCTTTCCACGAAATTTCGTTCAAATCGGTTTTGCCGCAATGTTTGTGTGATCCCCGTGAACGAATCCTGAACCCATCATTTGATCCGGATCCACATTACAGATCCGTTTTAGAATTAAACGGTTTCGTCTTCAGGCCACATTCCATCTTCTCCACCAAATTTAATTGAAATTGACTTTACAACTTTTGCGCAGTCTTGCTGAACAAATCGTGGATGTACTTTTTGATCTGGATCTGTTGTGCGGATATGCAGCAAATATAGTAACAATAATAGAGAGGTAGCAGCAGCAGCAACGACGATAACAGTTGCAGCTACAACGGCGTTCGAGAGAGCGCTACCTCTGAACGTTCGAATGGATCCTAGATCCACCGTTTAATCCGGATCCACTACCCGATATCCGCATGAAAATTTAGTCACTTCGTCCTTAAACCACGTTGCATCTTTCAAGCAAATTTCGTGAAAATCGGTTTTGTAGTTTTAGCGCGATCTTTTGAGTGTATTCAGGATCCATTCTTCAATCCATATCCACATGTCAGATCCGCACTGAAGTTTAGCATTTTCTTCCTCGGGCCACATTCCATCTTTCCACCACCAAACATTTTGAAAATCGATCGTGAAATTTTTGCGCGTCATTGCCGGACGAATTCTGGATCTTCCCTTTGATCCGGATTTGTAGTGTGGATCCGCAACAGCAATAATGGCAATAACAGCAGGCAAACAGTAACTGCAGTAACAATTGTAAAAATGGCGATGTGAAGGCCAGTGGAAAGAACGCTGACCTCTGAAAGGTCGAACCGATCCTAGAGCTACCCTTTAATCCGGATCCGTTGTAGAGATCCTCACCAACAAAAACTAGTATATTCATCCTTGGGCTTTATAGCATTTCCCACCAAATTTCGTGAAAATCGGTCGTGTACTCTTGTTGTACAATCTTGCAGAGGTAACGCTGGATCCAGCCTGTGGCACGGATCTGCACTCAAGTTCCGCATTAAAACTGAATGGTTTAGTTCTTGAACCACATTCCTTTTTCCCACCAAGTTTCGTTACATTTTGTGGCGTAGGTTTTTCTTTCTTTCTTTCTTTATTTTTTTCCTTTCTCTCTCTCTCTCTCTCTCTCTCTCTCTCTCTCTCTCTCTCTCTCTCTCTCTTTACGAACAAACAGACATACTAACAGACGAGAAAACAACAACAATAGCAAATACAAGCAGTCGCAACTACAACTCCCATGGTAGTAACAGGAACAACCATGGTAGCAACAACAACAACAACAGCAGCAATGACAACAACAACGACGACGACGATGACGACGTCGACTACAACAACAACAAACAAAAACTAAACAAACGCATCATACCCCTGCCCTACCTTCCAGTCCCTTGCCAGAACACAGGCTAAGAAGACAGTGATACAGACACACAATCCCTCATCCAGCAGCAACAACACAACGTTATCCCCATTTCTACTGCCGTCCTTCTTCCTAAGCCGCCTGTGTTCAGACTGATTTGCTTCAAATGACAGTCAGGCAGTGGCGGGGGATGGGGGGTGGGGGGGGGAACAGGTGAGGTCGGGGAGGGGAGCTAGGATGGGAGGAAGTGGTGAAGGGGGCGGCGACGGAGTGGGA
>JADBJO010005218.1:155000-169746 GCA_016801955.1 Conus betulinus
TCCTGTCACCAGGCACCGGATCTCTCTTCAGATCCTGCCCTCAGACGCTTGGGTTTGTCCTATGTTCATGTTTTTAGACGACAGCTTTCTCTGAACAAAATTTTCATGGAGTCTGCTGTAAAGTGTTTATGTCTGACATCGTGTTACTCCAAGTTCTCTGTGATTACATGTTTTACAGTGAGGGGTACATCACATGGAACGCATCTCGGAGCTTCTTCACCTTTGAAAAGATACACAAAAGGGTGTAAAAGGGGAGGCCTGTGTACAAACGGCACAGGCTGTTGCTGTTTCTTTTTTTCACGCCAGAGTCCTCCGCACCATGGCAAGACGCAAGCCTTAGAGGGAAATGACGCAGACAGACAGGAAGATACAGCCACGCAGACAGACTAAACACAGACAGATTAAAGAAGATTATGCGCGAAGATTAAAAAGAGACTAATTGACAATTACAGGTAGAAACAACGACAAAAACCCGTCGATGACTGCAGATCGTACCAGGTAAATTACTCAGGGGATAGCATAATCACAAATAAGGCTGGACTGCGCGGCGCGGGCCCACAGCGGTGAGAAACAAACATTTTTTTTTTTTTTTTTAACAATATATCAGTATCCCTGCTCTCGCCATTTCACCGTACCTTTTTTTTTTTCTTTCAAACTTTTACCGATTCCTAATCATTCGTCCTTGTTGCCATGCTCCTAGCCAGATGTCGATCACCGCATTACAAAAAGGGAGAAACTGAATTCATTTTCGATCTTGGCAAAAAAAAAAAAGAATTGTGAGCTGACCACAAAAAGGCATGATTACAGACAGGACCATTCTGAACGTGTTAACCTGGAATTCAGCTAGACAAAGAAGATTCGTGATAGATTTGGACTGATGCGTTGGTGAGGCTGATCTGAATGCAGGATTTCCTCCCTTGTCAAATTTAAAAACATTTCTGCGCTAACAACAAACATAAGCAAAAGAATTCCCTCTGTAATATCATTAGGACTAAGGTTTTAACAGGCAGAATGCTTTACTTGCTCTTTTGTAAACGTCAAGCGCTGTCTTGACGTTTGCTCGATCTGAAAGAATGCACTGCACAACCCTTGCCAATTGTGTTCGAGATCAGGGTACTGTGGCTGGAGACCCTTAAGAATAAGCTGTTCTCAAACCGAGATCTACAGAGTCAGGTACTCCCCAGTGGTTCTTTTCGCCGGCAGGTGGTAAAACACATTGTCAGACCGTGGTTGATCCACATCGCTTTGGAAGCAAGTTCTCTCATTGTTGTGTATTGTTCTCAAACCGAAGTCGGTTGCTGTGACTTGGGGTATAAAACAAAATCGGTAGGCCTACTGGGGCAATCCATATCTTGCAATTTAACAATTCAATATGGCAATCCTGACCTTGACAATTGATGCACGACCTTCAGAATGAGTAAGGGTTTCAATGTTTCATGATGATGCATTCTCACATCAAACATCAAGTGATTCCAGACTGCCACCTTTCCCTATGTGACGAGGGGGTTAAAATAACAAAATTATGTCGAATTTCATCAAAAAAAAAAAAAAAAAAAAAAAGTGTTGCAAGCTAGTTGGTACAGTCATTGAAATAGGACACACCGACACACGGACACTGACACGCGGACACAGTGGCACGCGGACACATCGACACGTACCCTGAAGGAAAAAGGCGACTTGCTCAAGGGAGGCTGGCGCCGTCAGTCATTTCGTACAGTCGCAAGCCTGCGCGGAAAAGATCCTAGGCATGCGATATACGAAATGAGAGCATACTGACTTTACTTTTAATGTGCATTTTCGAAGTGCAGCTAAACGGAGACCCATACACCCAATTCTGATTGGCTGTTTATGGATGACGTATTTGCCGCCATTTTGTTTGAGGAATACCCTTTCGGATAAATTTAGCATACCGCGTGGGCAAACCATTCCATGAACATGTACGCCCAATCAACTGATGGTGCTGCGGATTACTGTACTCTTGTCTTAGTGAGTATCGCATTCTTTTACCGCGAAGCGTTCGGTTGCTCTTTTCCCGCTCCTTGTCGCCGGCCATTGTCCGCTTCCAGTTTGATTTCATCTGATCTACTGTTTTGCATCAACTTCCTTGTGTCAACATGCCTTCGTTTCATGCAAGTGGTAAGTCATCCCTTTGGACCTCATGGTACACTATATACTTTGTCATACTGGTAATTGTACGTGGGCGTCCATGTGCAAGTGATTAACCGTCAATAAGAAAACGAGATGCGTGACGCAGACATCTGCATTTTTTAAAAGCCACGATTTTGAAATTGGAACAGATTTAATTCATTATCTTGTTCCAACGTACATTGAATTTCATTGGGATCGAATGAAACGGTTGTTGATTTACAGACAATTAAACAGAGGATGGGTCGAAATCAAAGTTCGCAAAATCTGTTCAGTTCACAAAATCATTTCAATAGTGGGGTGTGGCCACCGCCATGGCGAGACATTCCACGCAGCGACTCCTCATCGAGTTGACCAGTGTTCTGATGACCCTCTGAGGGATTCTCTGCCATTCCAGTTGCAGCATTTGGAAGAGATCCTGGCGGTCTCTCTGGGAGGTGGATGGTTCTCCTTCACACGTCTCCCAACTCATCCCACATATGCTCGATGGGATTGAGGTCGGGACTATACGCCGGGAAGATCATCCTGTTGATGCGGGCCTGCACAATGAAGTTTTCGGCCACCCGGGCCTATGTGGCCGAGCATTGTCGTCTTGGAAGACTGCCATGGGTCCTATCCGTTGCATGGTCGGAACAACGAAAGGCGCCAGGATTTCATCCCGATAGCGGATGCCTGTGAGGTTTCCATCAATATGGTAGAGTGGTGTGTCTTGTGGTGGAGGCTGAAGGCACCCCATACCATAACAGATCCTCCCCCAAAGGCCCTGGTCTGGCGAACAGCTGCATCAATGTAACGTTCACCAACACGCCTCCAAACTCTAGTTCGGCCGTCATTGTGTTCAAGACTAAACCGCGACTCATCTGAAAAGAGGACCTGGGACCACTGTTGTTGGTTCCATCTCACATGACGATGGCAGAAAGCTCGGCGAGCCAGCCTATGGGCTGCTAGCAGTCGTGGTCGAGCTGGGCGACGTGATCTGAGGCCGAAGTGGTGAAGACGGTTTCGTATGGCTTGACGGCTGCTGAGGGTGGTTATTTGCCATACGAAGCTGCCTTTGGATGCTGGTGGAAGTGGTATCCCGCTGCAATAGGGCCTGCCTCTCGATGAAACGATCTTCTCTGGGAGTAGTCTGCCTAGGCCGACCTGACCGTGGCCTCTCTTCAACGCTGTTGGTCGCCCTAAAACGCTGATTCAGTCTAACAATAACTGAATGATGCACACCAAGTCGTCGCGCCACTTCAGCCTTTGCAATGCCATCTTGTATCCACGCAATCGCCCTGGTTTTGTCAAAGGTGCTAAGTTTTCTTCGTGGTGGCATGGTGAGAAAAGGGCTGACAGTAACCAACCCCGCGCGCTTAAACAGCCAAAAGAAGGGGCATAAAAAAACTCACTTGAGAGACTGCTCTTGCACGGGAAAAAAAAAGAATTTTTCATTTTACACATCTTGTGTCGCCAGCAAGCTTGTGCAAAACAGGCACAGTTAACGCAACTTTGCACTTTTTATCCCGCGCGGTAACGAGGTCACCAAGACCCCCGTGCGCACACTACCAGTTGACACAGCTGGATTACACACTGCTGTGTGAGATTCCATCATTGGTTGCCGCATAACAAAAAAAAAAACAATGTTTTTTGAAGGGATGAATCAACCCCCTGTGTGCAAAGGCCTGTGCTTGTAACGGGAGTACACACACACACACGCACGCACGCACACACACACACACACACACACATACACACACACACACACACTCTCTCTCTCTCTCTCTCTCTTTCACTCACTCACTGACTCACACACAGTCTCACACACGTGTATGTGAAAAACACACACACACACACACACACACACACACACACACACACACACAGAGAGAGAGAGAGAGAGAGAGAGAGAGAGAGAGATTGACTGGTTGATCGATCTTTAATACGCAAGGCTTAAGTTTTTAGGCCAAAGCCTAGTCCCACAATCTGTCCTTCTCCTGCATATATTATTTCAACACATATCATTCATACTGACAATTCAACATAAGAGTCGGCTGAAGAATAGGCATGTACGCAAAATGAATATTTTTTTTTCCTTGTCGTCATCGTGTGACGTCGTTATCATAGTTGTAGCCAAGTTTATAGTTTAGATCTAGCGACGCCCAATCTGCAAGCTTGTAAAGGAGTTCGGCTGACGATGACTAATCAACACCGACTACAGTGTTGCCTATTATAGTCTCCAATGTTCACTTCTAGAGTCGGTCGGGTCTGTGTAGGAACGATTAACGGCATGTGTGAGGTAAATATAGCAGATCGGTGGTACTAATCGATGTTCTCTTGCAGGAAGGTAGACCGATCAATCACAAGGGAGCCTAACAGTCGTGTATTGTAATCATTCGTCAATGTGTGCAGGCCTAGTGAAATTATTCCAGTATGGTGCTCCAACTGTGGAGAAGTGAAGAAAAGTTGCTTACGATTTTTTCAGCCAAGAGAAATCACTCGTAAAGAAACGAATGACGTCAAACGCTCTTTGAACATAAAGATCAGATTGTAGATCCGAAATAGCATATGTTTCAATGGGAGATAGGTAAATAAGTTACATCGAAACAAGCAAACATTTAAGTTTTTTTAATTTTTTTTTTTTAGGTCGAACATAAATCATACATTAATAACAAAAACATCAACGAAAAAGAGAAATCAATCATTTGGGAATATTAATTTTGTAACAGTTGCTAAGGTCTAGTTGCAACGATGATTTACTTGTTTACATTTTTGTTTAGGAAGCAAATCATCGGAAACTTGATTAAGTTCGTTTAATAGTTGTTGGTTAGAATTAGACTATTATACTGAGTTTATCGATAGTTTGTTATAGTATTATTTTTGCTTCGATGTCATGTTGGTAGGATGATGTTGTAGAGTTGGTCGTTAGATTTGTTTCGATGTTATGTTGGTAGGCTGATGTGGTAGTGTTGGTCGTTAGATCGATTGACGACGAGCATGTATAAAAGGACAGTGTGTGCGTGTGTGTTCGGGGTTGTTCTTGCTGACGGGGTCTCGCTGACAGATGCTTGCTGACCATCCTTGCTGACATAAAAGAGAAGAGAAACATCAATTTTGGTCTGGTCTCAAGATTGTTTGCCTGGCTGACCTGAGCGCTGGCTGCTTGCTGTCTCTGCTATCTCTATTGATCCGCAATACCCAGCAGATTTAGTCTGCATGAAAGGTCTGTGCAAAGTGGCAGGCACGAAGATGAGATTGAGCATCCTGCACTTGTAAGATCAAATTGAAAATCCTTGGTTTCGATCGGGCTCTTGCCTATGCCCTAAGACCACTTTGCCTGCGTACGCAGAAGAAGATTTACTTCACCTGTCCCACCTACGTTTATCTACGTGAATTTCTGTAAAGGACATCGTCATTGCTGTGGAAGTCTTTACTCTGTGTAGACATATTCTTCAGTATCAAGATATTTCAGAAATAGTTCAATAGTACGGCAGACAGAGTGATTTGTGACTTATATTGTATATTGTGACATTGTACCTGAACATTGGACAATACTAACCTTTCCGGGGAACGGATATGACACATGTGCCAATCGAGTTGTAATACATATCCGTGTACAGTAAATTCAGTGGCTGAATGAACAAAGATCATTGACTAGTTATTCCAAATCTGAAACTTGGGGTTGCGTCTGCTGCTTACTGCTTAACAGCTCCCTGTCAGAAATGCTATGAACTCAGTCCTTCAGACAGTTTCATCTACAATGCAGAGCTCACAGCGTTGATTCTAGCTCTTTAAATGATCTTTAAATCAAAACATGAAAACTTCCTTATTCTCTCTGATGTCTTTCAGCTTTAATGATATGCAGCCTTTTTTCTTCTCTTATTGTTTAATGTAGAGAAGAGAAGGAGAGAGAGGAGGAGGGTGTTGGTGTGGGTAAAGAGGGCACAGACAGAGCAGACTGCAACCCCAGAAAGCAATTCCAAGCATAAGCACAACTTATCTCTTAACCAGAAGTACAATCAGATCAACAGTACCCATTGTACTTGTATAAGGTGAAAAAGATGCTAGCCTGGCAAGAGGCTCCTTGTGTAGAGATATAAGGGAGTGTGTGTCTTTTATGTTCGAGTTGTGATGTGACAGAAGGGGAAAGTTGACAAAGATGTGAAAAGTTAATGTCCGTATGACATCTTCCCAGATTTTTAATTGCCACGGTGACTGTTGGATGATGATCAATGTCGTAAGTGGAAATGATGTCTTGTCATCAATACAACTTATAAGAAAGCTGGTTGGGAAGAAATAGAAATGATCAATGACTGCTGGATGATGAAAATTGCCATAAGTGAGAGAATGTGTCAGTGGTAAGTGACTATTATTTTCTTCTTCTGTGTTTCTTTGATAGGAGCAGAAAAGCGCAAGGCGTCCAGTGACTTGAACGGTCAGCAGCGAAAAGACCACGAACTGAGGAGAGTAAGTAGATCACACACATCGAGAACTTAGGCACGTGTAGTTTTTGAGTCATAAGTAGTGAAGTACTCTCTATTGACAAACATGACTCTAGCCCATTGGAGCCATCCATGTTATCGTGCAACTTTAATTTCCCAAATTGAGCCACACGTTATAATGTGAATGATGCATTTAATCAACAAATTCTAGGTTAGTTTAGAGTGTAGTTGAACCACTACGAAGCTAAAAAAGTAAAACCATTTTCTTCTGTCCAAGTCAGATTGTTATACATGCAAAATTATTCATGGTATAGTCATGGGGAGCTGATAAGACAAGTGTCCTCCTCTTTATAGGGCTTCAGGCCTTTGCACTCATCTGTGACCCTGTCTTTGTACTAGCTCCAAGCGCCCAAATAATCCCATTCCTTTGATTTCAATCTGTCTGCTTGGAACCACCTGGTTTGTACCTTGATGGCCATATGAAAAGAAAATGAGGAGAACCAACTTTCAATATACAGTAACAATTTTCAAAGCAATCTGATTGTGCCACTCCGTAGACACTCACTGCCACTCCCTCCATTACTCGTCTGATGATCCAGTATTTCAAATTCCCACTAGGGCATTCTCTTTTTCAGTGACCACACTGTTGAACTCACTCTCTTTCATTGTTTCAAACTACATCATGCCCCTCCCTCTATGTCGGCAGTTAAAACATGTTGAATCATTAGTTGCAGAAAACCACCAAAAATATTGCTAAATAAGTATATTGCTGCCTGTTGCATGCGCTCATTCACTCGTGTATGGGTGAGCTGCTCACCTCTGTTATGCAGTGTGTGTGTGTGTGTGTGTGTGTGTGTGTGTGTGTGTGTACACCCCAAGATACTGTGTGCCAGCGTGTGTGTGTGTGTGTGTGTGTGTGTGTGTGAGACACACAGACAGACAGACAGACAGACATTTGTAAACATTCTTAAAGCACCTTGGAATCTAAATAAAAATTGTTTGGATGGGCGCTGTAAGATATGCTCATGATGATGATGATGATGATGATTATGATGATGATGATTATCATTGTAAGTATTGTTAATTATCATCATCATCATCATTTAAAACTCAGTATGATTAGACCTCTAAGAACTCCCTGTCGCTTCCCCCATTCCACACTTCTGCCGTTGGTATGAAAGGATGGAAAACAAAACTAGGATTAAAATAAAGAAAGGGGGGGGGGGGGGGGGGGGGGGGGGGGATTGATTGAGTATCAGTTTTTTAATTTTGCAAAGATATGGATGTCTTCAGTAAATAACCCCCCCCCCCCCTCCTCCCCCCCAGCCCCAACTTATGGAATAGTTTCAGTTTCATCAAGGAGGCGTCACTGCGTGCAGACTAGTCCATATATGCAACACCACATTCTCTAAGTTTTGAGACCACACTAAGCATGATTTGAATCGGATGGATAACTGAATTAACAACAATAATGAGACAATTGAAGAAGAGGGTCTCGTGGCTATAACTCAACATATGTCTGACCTACGCATTAGCCCAACGCGCTGGTCAGACCTTGAATACCTACATACCATTTTGCGTGAGTGTGTGTGTGTGTGTGTGTGTGTGTGTGTGTGTGTGTGTGTGTGTGTGTGTGTGTGTGTAGTGGATGTACACGTGTGTGTATGATGTGTGGGCAAGGGCCCATATGTGTTGGGTTGTGGCGTGTGTGTGTGTGTGTGTGTGTGTGTGTGTGTGTGTGTGTGTGTGTGTGTGTGTGTGTGTGTGTGCATGTGTGTGTGTGTGTGTGTGTGTGCGAGTGCAGAAGTGTGTGTGCATCTCTGCGCGCGCGCGTGTGTGTGTGTGCGTGTGTGTGTATGTGTGTGTGTGTGTGTGTGTGTTTAAAATGTGTGGGTTTGTATGAGCAGACGATCTGCATAATAGCAATATGTGTCCATAACTGTGTGTATGTATGTGTCTTTGTATGTGGGCGTGTGCGCGCGTGTGTGCATTTGTGCGCATATGTGTATGCATGTGTGTGCGCGCGTGTGTCGGTGTAGACGTGCACATGCACACATGTGTCTACGTGCGTGGCTAAGAGCAAGCGAACGTACGCGCACACGTTCACATGTGTGTGTGTGTGTGTGTGTGTGTGTGTGTGTGTGTGTGTGTGAGAGAGAGAGAGAGAGAGAGAGAGAGAGTGCGTGTATGTGTGTATGTTTGTTTGTTTGTTTGTGTGTGTGTGTGTGTGTGTGTTGTGACTTTGTGCGTGAATATTCAGAAAATGACTTGGGGAACAAGAACAAGACCATCAATTACAGCATATAAGTGCACGTGCACTCTTGCGCGTACACACACACATACACATAGCAATGAGAACAACAACTCCTCCCCTAAAAACACATCCCATGCCACACACACACACACACACACACACACACACACACACACACACACACACACATATATATATATATATAGATAGATAGATAGATAGATAGATATATATAACGCGCACGCGCACACACACACAAACACACACACACGCACACATTAACACACACACTCACACACTCTCTCACACACACACACACTCACACACCAACGCTTCCACACACATCTGTGGACTCTCTAATTAACATGCTGGCATTACCCCACTGATGAATACACACACACACACACACACACACACACACACACACACACACACACACACACACTAACACTAACACACTCACTCACTCTCTCTCTTCCATACACACTCGCACACCAACGTTTGCACACTCATGATGTCCATGGGAAACTCTAAGTAACATGCTGGCACCACCCCGCTGATGAACACACACCAGAGCACACACGTCTACAGTATGCGCTGAAGACCCTGAGAGATTCCAAGTGTTATCTCCGTTGCCTTGTGTTTCATCTTGTGTGTCTGTGATGGAAAGGCCCAGTATGAGTTTGTAAAGAAAGGGAGTGCTGCCAGCAGCCAGCAGGTGTCTTCAACCTCCTGGAAAATAGAGAACAACTTAAACAGGAAGAAATCTGATTCTCTCTCTCTCTCTCTCTCTCTCTCTCTCTCTCTCTCTCTCTCTCTCTCTCTCTCTCTCTCCTTTTTGTTGGTTTCATGCGACCTTTTATTTGCTGAGGTCAGATGGAAAAAAAAAGTGTTTTGCCTATTAGCTAACCATGGAATTGAGACTGTCAGTCAGTTAAGATGATAATTTTTATACATGTCTGCTTCTGGATTGCATAAATTTAAAAATCTGCTTTCAGGCAGCTTGAATCAGCAAAGTACGTATACATATGTAAATCAGTTTTTCTGTATGTACTGGTTTAACTGTGTGCCTCAAGTTAGTGTGGATTTCATCGTTGTTGACTTTATTTGCAAAATAAAGTGCCAGAATTTTTATTCTGTGTTTGCTACAGGGTTTTCTGTCCCTTTCAGATTTGTTCAGCCCAGGTAATGTGTTTAATTAGGGTTCTTAGCTCTTGATCCAAGTGTTGTGCATGTTTTGTCAGCCAGCATGTGTTTTGTCACTGGCAGGTTTTGTCAGAAGTGTCACATTACATGTAACGTCCATTAAGAGTGATACTGAAGGAAGAAGAAAAAAGGCTTTTAAAATTACAAAGGCTTTTACTGAAGGTAAAGAAAAATAATTCACACTACATTTGGAAGAACAGAGTTTAAGAAATAAACAATGAATGGATATTCAGAACAATCCCATAGGTGGATGAAATTTCATGAGATAAATGGCTAAGAGGTGTCAGGCTTGATACATTGTTGTGATATGAAAGGAACACAGTAGACATAATAAAGAAAAATGTAACCAGTTCAAGGTAACGAGACACCAAAATGAGCAGATCTACTGGCACAATCAGATGATTGAGCAGACCTGATTTTTGCTGTTCAAGTACAATCCTCACTTTCTCAGGGGGTTAGCTGCAATCTTTGTATCTTGCAGATTAAAAAAAGTTTACTCATTTATTATGACAATCCTGTTCTGCTTGTTCTGCTTTCTGTTCAGAATAGCAGTCTCCGTTTGTGGCTATTCCATCTTTTGTTTTAGTTTGGTGTGAGGAATGTTTGTGTAAGATGAACACTTGGAGTTGTTTGATGCTGTCTTACACACACACACACACACACACACACACACACACACACACACACACACACACACACACCAAACAACAGTGCTTACTTTAAGGTGGCACAAAATACCAAGGTTGTGAGTTTAGTCATGTTGGACTTAGATGTTTAATGCCAAATTACTTTATAGTGGTATAATTCAAACTTCAGAGGTGGTTCTGCCTGCCTTAAACTATTATGCCTCGATTTTTGATTCAGTTTAAACTGCAGAGTGACTCATAGATGTTTTTGAAATACAAACTGATTTACAATTGATGGGATGTTAAACAGAGTGTAACTTAGTGCTGTGTTTCTCTGTAGTTTGCTTGTGGACTGATGTTTGTGTTGTGACTCTGTTTTATAGAACCAGGATGTTCACACTGGCCGTCTGCAAGAGGGCCTGGACCCTCAGGTACGAGGAGGATCATTTAACCACTAGAAGATACACACACACACACACACACACACACACACACACACACACACACACACACACACACACACATTCCATTCCATATATGACATGTGAGCGCTGATTCATTCAACGTGAAAATTAGGTCAAAGTCTTTATTTTATTTTGAAATGAACATTGAATTAGCAGTACCTGTTTTTTTTTTTTGCCATCAATCCATTAGCTGAAGTAAGCAAAATGAAGGCATGTAAAAAAAAAAAAAAAAAAAAAAAAGATGACATCTGACTAAAGAAAATGTGGTGCAATATCTGCACCATGACAAAGAGGAGAAATTTCTTAACATTCACCCTTTCAATGCCATCATTCACTTGTATGATTTTTATTGTGGTAGTGGCATTTTGGTGGTGTGTTTTGTCTGTGGTAAACATATTTCTATTAGATGTGCCAAGGCATTAAGGGAATTAAGGAAATGTAATGTTTATATAATGGTAGATTATATAAAGATGGTATATTTTCAAGAAAAATAATTCTGGAAGGGAAACAAAATGTTGATAAAAGGTTTTCTCCTTTTACCACCAAGTGTGCGTTGATAATGGTAGGTGAATGGATGGGAGTGGGGAAGAAAAAAGCTATATCCATCTGTCCACCCCCTCTCTCCCCCCCCTCTCTCTCTCTCTCTCTCTCTCTCTCTCTCACTCACACACACACACACACACACACACACACACACACACAGAGAAAGCAGGAAACTGCATCTGATACATATGTGAATTGAATAATATTGGTGACACTTGGCAGGCACAATATTGAAAGCCTGCATGCACTGTGACACAAACCAGTTGCCTTCAGTTAGAAATATCACAGTCCATTCAGGTGTCATAGGTCGTAAAGCTGAATCACCATAGGCTTTTTAAAAATAGCAGCCACACGCAAGTTGCCTCTGAGCTGCAGGATAACTGTAGAAAGGTTATGTGCTGAAATCATTGAGAAAGAGATGGGTTTCCATAGTGTCGGTGGTAAGTGACAATGATTTTTTTTTTCTGTCTCTTTGACAGCAGAGCGGAAGGGAGGCCAGTCGGCCCATTGGGCCAGCCCCCAAAAGGGCACGCCGAGATGAGAGTAAGTGGAGTTGGAAACTTGTAGTTTTTTAATCCATCATAGTTACTGGAACTTTAAAAAAAAATTTAAACACATCATATATGTAGGTAAACATCATCAATTCTGAATTGAAAGGTCTTTGGCTTGATTTCTGTCACAGCCATTTATTTTAAGTAATTGACCTCCAGTGGGCTCCTACCCAGAGTTTGCTATAGGCTGAGTTGGGAAGGCTTGAATTAATAGAAGCGTCTCTGAGAGAGTTGCTCAAATCCCAGACCAACACTGCAGGTAAGTGACAGGCCTGGATGACAACCAGTTGTGATATGAAAGTGAACCTAGAGTACAGTCCTGTTTTGCAGTCTCAAACCAAAAATGGAACTGCAGAGCACCTTTGTTATCATCCTCGTTGATCATCGTAAAATAGACTCATAGTCTTTAGCCTTTTTAATGCCTTGTTATGGTGACCATGGCCTTTAACTGGCTTTAAAGATTCTGTTTTAGTTTATTTCGTGTGGGTGTGGGTGTGGGTTAGTGGGTTCAGACATAATGTTTATTGACTGGCAATCTTTTTTCTTCTCTCTGTTTTATAAAGCAGAAAGAGAGAGGGGGGAAAAAGCAGGGGGGGGAGGTATTATGGTGTCAGTGCTGGTATCATTGTCATGCTAGTAATGCTAGAGTCTGTTAAACTTGCATTTTCTGTTTTGTTTCTCCAGATGATGAGGAACCAGCTCCTCCTGCTCCTGTACCAGGTAAGAATCCTTAATTACTTGTCTGAGAATTAGGGAGGTTATTTTACTGAACAGATTGCTGGTGTCGGGGCTGCGGCGGGCTGACTGGGCTGTGGCTGTGGACGGGGTGTGGGAATGAGCGGCGTGGGTGCACTGCCTCAGGTGGCACAGAAGTTGGGACAGCATTAAAAAAAAAAAAAAGAAATATGAAAGAGAAAACTTACGTTTTTATGGTTTCTGGCTCAGACTATTCAAACATGTCAGTGCATCTCTTTGTTTTATAAGCAGAAAGAGAGGGGGGGAGGGGGGGGGGGGATATGATGGTGTCAGTGCTGGTATCGTTGTCATGCAAGTAATGCTAGAGTCTGTTAAAGATCTACTTTAGAGGTTTTCGATAATTGGTCAGCTTGTGCAGAAATAGGAAATGTTTGATAAATTGGTAAAATAAACATCTGATTCGCTCCCGATCACACAAAATTGATCCGCGAAAGTGGGCATTTTCACCTGTAATCAAGAAAACGGGAGGTAATCAACTAAATCTTGGCATGGCTTAACTGCTGTTGGATGTGACATCACATGAGTGTCAGTGACGGCGACAGAAAGCGATTCTGATGGTTCTTGCACATCTCGCTAGGAATTTAATTTATCATGCAAAAGCAGTGACAATGATTGCGACAGCCCATGTGACTCTGGGGATGTTTCTACAAGGCCTTTACCATATCAGTTTGAACGCTAGGTTCTTTTTACCACGTCAGTTCCAGTTGGCCCACAGAAAAGCTATATTCAGTCCAGCTGGACGCCCGAACACAGCATTCCAAAGGCGTATGGACTTTACCAAAGTCTCGAGGGAGGCAGTTGTCGGAATTGCTCGTTTCCACGGTCCAGCTGGAACTGACGTGGTAAAAAGAACTTAGCGGCCCGGCATGTTTGCACAAACCAAATCCACTTCTTTCGAGTATCTGGATCAGATGGAAATGTGTGCAAAGAATATCCGTCTCCTGCTGAGCTGCTGCACTCGCCTACAGCACAAGATCTGCCACCCCCTCATGACTTTTTAGGCTGTGGGGGATCGCAGCTCGTGTTTTTCACTTGGCGTTACCATGTTGTGTAGGTCGCAGCTGGTGGCCACTCCATCAAGTGGCGTCACGGTTTTCAGTCTACCGCGCGGGGTTTGAACAGGTGTGCAAAATTCATTTTTATGCCTATTAAATTCTTTCGGCGATTTTTTTTTTTTTTTTTTTTTAATGAATACCATACTGTAGTTATATGACATGTAGACCGTTTTTAACAAATCATCAAAATCTCTAAAGTAGACCTTTAAACTTGTATTTCTGTTTTGTTTGTTTCTCCAGATGATGAGGCACCAGCTCCTCCTGCTCCTGTGCCAGGTAAGAATCCTTCATTACTTGTCTGAGAATTAGGGAGGTTATTTTACTGAACAGAGAATATGAAAAAGAAAACTTACGTTTTTATGGTTTTCTGGCTCACACTATTCAAACATGTCGGTGCTTCTCTTTGTTTTATAAAGCATAAAGAGAGAGGTGGGAAAAAGCAGGGGGGGGGGGGGGGGGGTATGATGGTGTCAGTGCTGGTATCGTTGACAACGAAGCCAAGTTTAGAAAGGGTGGGGTTAGTTTTCCGCCGATGGACATGTGACGACCAAAGTACACAGACACGATGCATTTCGACCTCTTGGTCTTCTTCAAGTGAAAACAAAATACGTAACATTAACATTAAGGACAGTTTACAAACAAAAGAACGAAAGAGAAGATTATATGATGTCCATGGTAAGATGTGGAAGAATGGCTGGACTGAAGGAAATGACCAGAGGGGATTA